>PVJI01002276.1:103016-149814 GCA_004026765.1 Micronycteris hirsuta | reverse complement strand
ATAGTTTCCCTGTAGTTTCTGGTAGTTTTCTGTGAGTTCATCAAGCTTCTCGAGTTTCTTGAGCTGCCTGATAACATATGCTTTGAACTCAATGTCTGATAGTTGGCTTGCCTCTGTTTCATTTATCATTCTTTCTGGGGCTTCCTCCTTTCCTTTCATTTGGGGATTGTTTCTTTGTCTTCCCATTGTTTGTGGGATTTTTCTTGCTAGCCTCTGGTTCTTAAACTGATCTGTCAAGTTCTCTGAAGCAGCGAAGTTAATTTTGTGTCACTCTCTGTTTTTTGGGCTGACTCTTGTCTTGGTCCCACTCTATTCTCTTCACAATTCCAGGTTTTAATGTCTCACCTGTTGATAAAGAAGCGAGGGGAAGGGAGAAAAAGAAGGAAAAGGAAGCAAAAGAAAAGGAAAAAGAAAGATAAAGAAAAAAGTAATTTGAAAATAACATAAAATAAAAAATAATAAAAAATAGGAAATAAAAGGAAGAGAAAAATAGGAATACCAAATGAAAGGAAGGTAGAAGGAGTTAAAAAAGTATAGAGGGACAAATAGGAAGAAGGGTGGGGAAAAACAAACAAAGAAACAAAGAGAAAACAAAAGAAATTTTTAAAAAAGACTTTTGTTGGCTGGTTTCAACAGCATCAGGCTGGGAAGATATCATACTTCTCCTGCTGTCTTCCTGGGCTGCACTCTCAGCTGCCGTCCCACCTCCAGCCGAGTTGCCGGGAGTTTGCAGCACCTCCTCTGGTCCGCCTGACCCCCACCCTGAGTCAGAGTTTATGAGGTCTGTGTCTCCCCTCAGTGGGGCTCAATGTAGCTCCTCTGTTTCTCCCCTACGGAGGGACTCTGCACCACAGGTCTGGGTTGTGTCTCAGGCCCTCCAGGAGTGAGCTCCGTGCCCCTGCATAAATGGATCGCTTTTGTCTCTGGATTCGGGGCTTGCAAGCCGCAGGCCTGGGCGCCTGGTCGGGCACCAACACCAGCCGCCGCCGACTGGCTCCACCAAGTGCGCGCCTGATCCTGGAGCTCCGGGCCTGGGTTTCCCTTTCAGTTCAGTCTCCAATTCCTCCTGCTGGGATCGCCAGCCTCTGCAGATCAGTCCCCATGTACACACCAACCTCCGGACTGCTGGGGACCAAGGCTCTTCCAACAGACGTGCGCCTGCTTTGGCTACTCACACACCCCAATCCAGCTCCCTCCCATGGATCCTGGAGCAAACCGGGAAGCTGCTGCTACTGGATCCGCAGACCTCACGGCTCCCCGCGAGACCCGAGGGACCCCTTCCCTCCAAAGCAGTCTCCCTACTGGCTGATCTTTCAGTTTTATGTGCAGTCCTGGTTGCCGATCTTCCCACACACGGGAATACAGCTGGGTGATCGCTCTGCTCCTCAGAAAATCAGCCAGATATCCCGCCAGTGGGCCAGAGGAAGCCGATCCCACTCCCTCCTACGCAGTCGCCATCTTTCTCCTCCCACCTTCTTCCCTTCATCATGGTTTATCTCCCCTTTACCTTCTTCTACCTCCCCATCCCCTTTCCCTTTGATAATCAGCATACTATTGTCTGTGTCTCTAAGGTTTTGTAGGGGTTTTTGGTTTGGGTTTTTTTGTTTGTTTGTTTGTTTTACTTAATTTCTTCATCTTTTCAACCAGTCCCCCAACCCCTATGACCATCTACCTAATAAATGCCTTACATTTAAACTAAAATTATTCAAGTTAAATTCTTGGCACTTCCAGGTAAAATGGCAGAGAGAGCAGATATGAGAAATAGTATTACACACACATACACCATTCATACCACACATTTATACACTCTCTATATATACATTCCAATGACATAAATTATATAAATTTGTAGTTAAAAAATCTTTTAAAAATACATGGCTGAGTTGAAAGGAAAAAAGACAAATCTACCCATCTTAGGAATTGACAGACAAATCCCTTGCTCCATGTAATTAGAATTTGAAGCTGCAAAGTTCAAAGTTATATCAGGTGTTGCAGATTTTGTCCCAGCGAAATCCGTGGGGGGACCGCTTCCGAACGCGTGAATCAAACTCACCCAGGGACACTCTTGGAGAAAGAGTTCCGGTTGCCACGGGTCTTTCGCTCCATCTTTGAAAGGCCCCGTGCGTAGCTCAGCCGGGCTTTTTATTAGAAGTTTTAGGACACATTTACATTGGATTGATTATTCATGAACTTATGCAGAATCATGGGTTTACAGTGAAGTCATGAAGATAAATGAGAAGGGGATAGCTGAGAGGTGGGTTTACTTAGTAAGGTAAACATTTGGGGTACAGAGCATTAGGTTGTAAATTCAGGTCCGGTGGCAGACAAGACCGGGGTAGTACATTAAATAGGAGACAAGTAAATTGAGGGTAAGCTAGCTAGTGCTGTTAACTCTTGGGACCATAAAACATTGAGGCAGGGATTCATTAACTTAAGCTTCTTGGCTTTGGGGAAAGAGACTCAGCAAGGCAGAGAATTTCTTAAGATACATTTTTGCCAAACTCCCACTAGAGAATTCTTTTTCCACTGACATGATTCACACTTGCCAGTGTGAATACTTTGAATACTTCTTACTTTGAATACTTCTTGCCAGTCGCTTCCAGCCTGAGAAGTTTCTTCTGAGAAATCAGCTGACAGTCTTATGGGAACTCCTTTGGATGTAACTACCTGCTTTTTCCTGCTCTTTTTAAGATTCTCTCTTTATGTTTAACCTTTGGCATTTTAATTCTGAGGTGTCTTCGTGTGGTCCTCTTTGGGTCCAAATTGGGACTGTGTGCTTCCTGGATTTGTAGGGCTATTTCCTTCACCAAATTATGGAAGTTTTCTTTCATTATTTTTTTCAAATAAGTTTTCAATTTCTTGCCCTTCCTCTTCTCTTTCTGGCACCCCTATGATTTAGATGTTGGTACCTTTGAAGATGTCCCAGAGCCTCCTTAGCCTATCCTCATTTTTTGAATTCTTTCTTCTTTATGTTCTGATTGAATGCTTTTTTCTTCCTTATATTCCAAATCATTGATCTTTGGCTTCATCCCCTCCACTGTTGGTTCCCTGCAGATTTTTCTTTATTCCACTTAGGTAACCTTCATTTCTGCCTGGGTCTTTTTTTGCTGTTAAAGTACCCAGTGAGCTCCTGGAGCATCTTAATAACCAGTGTTGTGAACTCTGCATGTGATAGTTGTTTATCTCCATCTAATTTAGTTCTTTTTCTGGAATTTTTTTCTGTTCTTGCATTTGGGCCATATTTCTTTGTCTTCTCATTTTAGCAGATTCCATGTTTGTTTCCATGTATTAGTTAGAGCTGCTTCTACTCCCTGTCTTAGTAGCATGGCCTATTGTAGAAAAGTGCACCTGTAAGTCGTGTGGGGCAGAGCCTTAGGTAATGGCCAGGGTGGGACAACCTGTGTCACCACTCTGTGGCTGTATGTGGGGGAGGTCTCAGAAAGGGGACAATGCTACTGCCTGACCTCTGGAGTTTTGCCCAGTGGAAGCTGCCTCCTCGCACTCTCTCTGATGCCAGTCACTTCACTTTCTCTCTGTATGCCACTGTTGCCCGCCCACCTGTTGCCCTGGTGCTAAATCCCTGGAGTTGATCTGCATAGGTCTTAGGTCCATGTGGGCCCTCTAAGAGGAGTCTCCTGTGAGTCCTGAAGTTTCTTCAAACCCCCTCATTTTTACAGCCAGAAGTTATTGAGACTTAACTTCCTGGCTCTGGAACCCTGAGTTAGGTGGTCTGGTCTAGGGTTGAGATCTCTCTCTCGCAAGATATCCCTCCCAATTTTTATCCACCACACATGGATGTGGGACTGCCTGCTCCAGATCTCCACATGTCTCCACGTCTCTCCAGTGCCACTCCACTTCTCTGTACCTCTCCACCTCTCTGTGCCTCTTCAAGTCTTTATCCCTCCTATCCATCGGGATGGGTGTGGCTGCTTTAAATCCTTGTTTGTTGGACTTCCATACAGCTCAGTTTTCTGATGTTTCTGGGTGATATATATTTTTTGTAGTCTTGTTGTATTTTTTTCTGTAGTTGTGTGAGGAGGCAAGGTGTATTTACCTATACTTACATCTTGACCAGAATGCCACAAGGATTTTTAAACATACACTGAACTCTTTCCCCTTAGAACGTCAA
This sequence comes from Micronycteris hirsuta, assembly GCA_004026765.1. Lineage (NCBI taxonomy): Eukaryota > Metazoa > Chordata > Mammalia > Chiroptera > Phyllostomidae > Micronycteris > Micronycteris hirsuta. The sequence goes on along the minus strand of PVJI01002276.1, from coordinate 145,685 downwards.
ATTTAGAAAGTAACCACAGCCAAGATAACAACAGCCATCTGATGTGAGTGAATCAGAATTATACTTATTTTTTTTTCACCCTAGCCAGTGTGACTCAGTTGGTTGGATCATCATCTCATAAACTGAAAGGTGACAGGTTTGATTCCAAGTCAGGGCACATGCCTAGATTGCAAATTCAGTCCCCAGTGAAGGCGCCTATGAGAGGCAACCAACTGATGGATATTTCTTTCTCACATCAATGTTTCTCTCCTTTTCTTCCCCTCTCTCTAAAATTAATAAGTATGCTTCGTATGAGGTTAAAAAGTAAATACGTACATATATAAACACAAAATTATACCTGTTTATTAGATTGGAAAAAATATATATTTTTGGTGTGCCATAGAATTTTAGTAACTAGTTTATGTGTGCCACGAGATGAAAAAAGATTGAAAAATCACTGAATTATGTAATCATATAGAAATTAGCAACTGAAGTAGATGAGTATATCCCATTGGTTCCATTTCTAAATCTGCCACTAAACTGAATTCAATGAACAGGTAACCATGTATATTCTTTTTACATTCAATAATTAATAATGCTACATCTACATAATTGTAGTTGTGCTAAAATTCCAGGGTTACTTAACTCAATAAAACATTTTGTCACAAATTCATACTATGTTCCCAATGCTTTAAGAATGGATCTGTTATCTCAGACTCATTCCTTGTTTAGTGTTAATATGAAAGCAATATCAGACACATCAGAAGGTGAATCAAAAACTTCTTGGGAAAAAAAGTTAACATTCTATTGAATGAAACCACTCAAAACCTTTTTTTATAGAACTTCTCATTGAGAATGTGCTTCTTATTTTGTTCTCTAATACTTGAAACTCAAAATGCTAAATAAAACTGATAATTCAAGATAATGGATCAATATATTTTGCTCCTTAAACAATGCAAATGAAGATTTGTAAATCTTGGCAAGAACAAATTGATAGACAACTTAACTGGATTAGCTTTGTTAAAATACAACTTCGGTCCTAGGTAATGTTTAACTTTTACAATGATGATGTTAATTAGATTAAAATATTGTTTGTATGTTTCTTTATGATTAGTAAAGCACAGTCTTAGTGGATATACTTTTTAAAAACTTAATGCTAATATTCATAAGGGCTAAAATAATCATAAAATGTTGAAACAGGAAATTTATTTAATAAACATATATTTACATTCTTCTAAAACTAAAAGGAACTGCAGGATGATGCATGCTTCTCTCCTATATTGAAGCAAAGAATTTATAAACACTACGTGAAAATGAAATTCCCTATACATAGAAGAATGACTCAGAATGAACTTACACCACAGTAAAATTTTTAAATATATATAGAAAAGATATTTGTGTTTATCTGGTTCTCAGAAAGCCATAGTATTAAAATGTACTGAGTGGATATTAATCTTTAAGCATGCAGGAAGTAAATATATGGCTGAGAATTAGATTCTTGGGGATATATAAAGTTTGAAGAATAGACAATAAGGAGTATAAAAAGAGCAGAGTAGGAAATTGTCAATGTATTTGATGGCCTAAACAAAATTGCAAAACATAATCTTTAAATAGACATTTCTAGTAAAAAATGTAGCTAATAAGCTCATGATTTGGTTTTTAAAAGTAATTTATACACTAGTGTATATTAGTCTTCTGCCAAATACCATACATTGATACATTGTATCATTACAGAAACAAAATAACAGTGAAAAATGACAGATTATATTATAGATTTTATGTCAAACACATTTCACTACATTCAAATTCTGTGAAAATTTATAATGTATGTATGAATTATAACTCTCAATAACCAAACTAATTCTAATTTACTGTTCCTTGTGAACAAGAGTTTACTGTGTATTAAAATGCATAACTCATCTGATTCAATGGTCTACTTTCTGAACAAACTTATTATTTTTTATTTTTATTTTCAGAGCAACCTTAAGGAATTCAGAATTGCCTCAAGGATTTTATCATTGTAGACATATTCTGGGAAATGCACTTGTAAATTTCAAGTTTAAAATTCTTCATGTTTTTAAGATTCAGGCTGATTTCACCTAGAGAGTAAAAAAGAATGGATAGTTTTCAAGAATTAGATATGAGATCTTAATGATTTTAATATAGCCTAAGAGCAAATAATTTCACGCTAATGCTCATAAACTCACAGTATAATTTTCCTGCCTCTTATGTCCTTCCCCATATCATCATTTTGTAAATGAGATTTTTAAAACTATATAACCTATTTGTCATAGCCTTAATCATTATATATGCCTCTAATAAAATATTCTAACATTATCTAAACAATCTGTTCTAGAATGTTACTGACTTCTCTAACCTCTCGAAGTAATCTGGAAAATCAATTACATCAGTGTAGTGTAAAATATGTGCATGGAACAGCATATAGAATTTGTAAGAATAGGTTACTTTTTATCAGATACTCTTATTTGAGGATTAAGAAGTTGTGATTCCTTTCTAGTTAGTTATGTCTAACTTCCAGGAAAATTGCAAACTTCCCCTTGGTTATTTCTGAGGCATATAACCTATTATTCTAAAAATCAAGTTGTGAAGATGTTGAATTAAAATCCCAGTTCCCTTAATATAGGTAAGCCTTTTGGGTATAAGGATATTTCTCTTACTATGGCTACTATTGGAAAATGTTTTCAAAGGAAACACATTTTGAGAGTGTCTATGAATCTGAGCAGTATCTCAGAAATGGAATGTGTTCTGCTAGAGAAATATATCAGGAATATGCTTCTTCCAAATTGTTCTCTTTGATTATATGGAGTAGAGTTTTCCTCACCAAAATATTAGCTTTCTCTAACCTAAACAATCGGAATGGTCTGCCTTTTCCCTCAAATGAATGGCACAGAGGCTTGAGAAGAAAATGTGAATTTCTATCAAAAGTTGACTCAGAAAAATGCAACAGTGGTTGTCCTAAACAAACATTCCAAGCCAAATCCTATAATATTCTATTAATTGGCAGTAACAATAGTTCTCTATCATAAACAATGAATATACTACTGGGATATAGCTTAAGCATTTGAACAGAGACATCTTTTAGCTACCATGGCAGAGGGCAGGGAACTAGGGATTGTTAATGATGCAGCACAGAACTCTGCCTCAGTAGGGCTACAATATTCTCCTGTTTAGCAAAGACAAGGTAGATGGGAACACTTCCTTACAGAATCTTACATCACTGAGACCATTTTCTGCTATGTGAGATCATTTTATATCCATTTAAAAGTTGTGTAAATATAACCTTAAAAACCTTATGTTTTATCATGAAATAGGCAAAATATCATAACAGTTATTAGGTTCTAGAATCAGCAGACATAAATCCCATTTCTGTTTTTTATAATTATATAACTTATTTTCAGTCTCCTTATTAGTAAATTACAATATTCACATAAAATAAGATATAACTGAATGTTTAAGTTGACAAAATATGTTAGTCATAGCTATTACAACAGGTTTTACATATTATCCAATTTACATATTCCAATTGCTTAATCTGCTGAAAAATTTTAAAGCAATTTATATCAATGTGCAAATGTCTCCATTTGAATGACCAGAACCTTTAAGAAGGAAGAACTTCCTCCAGTACTGTCATTTAATTTGCTGTAATTTTAATTTGGAGCTAAGCAGATAACTAGAAAATGTGTGTCTGTAATATTGAGACTTTCCTTTACCAAAGTCCCCTACTTATTTTTATTTAATGATTTTCAGGCAGAATTTTCTAGATGCATTATAAAACTTCTAATATACTTTTATTCATTTCTAAAACATTAATGTTTGGTAGAGTCAGTAATTGAACTGTATGTTCCTTCTTTCTAACTATTCAATTGCAGATCTAGTGTACTTAAATCAAGGTCTACTCCTAAAAGAGAACAGAAAAAGAAAGGCATTGTTCTGGATAATGTAGTCCTGGAAGAATTTGACTGCACTATTTGATAATGTTTCCTATCTTTTCTCTGTCATCTCTGTCCTCCCTAATTTACTCAGAGGTGTCTGCATACAACACAAACCTATGGCTATAGCATTATCCACTCTCAAAACAACTCTTTAAACTAGTTGCAAAAGGCAGCCCCTACACACCAGCCCTGCAGCGTGTAACTTCAGTGCACTATCACTCAGCCGGTAAGTAAGCTGAGATTCCAAAACTCCCAAGTGGCTACCACAACAGGCCTCACAAGGGGGTTTGGCTCCAGCCACATCCATATGTGCTCATCCAGTCAATGCTAGTCTCTGGTTCAGCATTCCAACTGCAGCATTCCACACTCCCCTAATCACATCATTCCTTCTTGTGAATTATAATTATATATTGCTCCCCTACCCTGTTTTCAATCTGGTTATTCTGCCCAGTAGTCCAATCACTCTCCAAATATAGGGCTAGAGTTCTCCAATTAGTTCCCAATACCCTTTCTCTATCAATGTCTTAGTTTTGTCTTGATTTCACCAGTTTTGTCTCTAAATCTGTTTTTAACAAATGAATCCAACAGAACTCACTTTCTCTCCACATGTTGCTCCCAATGACGATCAACTACATTTGTGTCTGCTGTGCCCTGCTTCCTTCCAGGCCATCCATCCCAATTCCAGAAATGGCTCTTTCTTCTCTGTACCTTAGACTTCCTGCTCCATCCCCTCATGTCTGTCCTACCGCTGTAGATTTTTTTCTTCTCGATTGACTAGTGCTTCTGATGACACCATAGCTGTGCCACCTTCTTTCGCTTTAGCTTCAAGAGAAATTCTATTGATTTGTAATTTACACTTGCATTTATTTTGATTTGTACATATATTGTGATTGAGTCTCTACTTAATATTTTTAATTATTTTCCTGAAGAGTAAGCACTAATGTAACCCAATTTCATACACTAATGTAAAAGGTAACACTCTTTAACACAGCTAGATTCATAGGCATGGAATCAGGAAAGATATATTTCCCATGAGAGAGAATTTCATGCTTGGTTTAATGATCTACTCTCACCATATTGAAATTCTTAATAATTTCACCTTTGAACTTGTGTTTTGATGTCAATCCAATGGGACAATGGAGCATGCACATGAGAGAAAAAGTTACATGCAAAATGCATGTTCACTGTTCTTTGTCACCCTATTCCCATACAATATTTGAGGTCCCCATAGGACAAAATTCTATGGGACCCAGGATGCATGGACAATCATTGATACTCAAAGTGAGTACAAGATAAGCTTGCTTTGTTTACTAATGAATAAGCAGAGGCATTGCCAAGCCAGGGAGACCACTCTTTTCATTAGAACCATAATTTTTTTAAATATAGAAAAACAATGGCATGTTAAGGAGCATAAATACCAAAAGAATCCTTTCATATATTTTCTTACTTGTATTATTTCTCTGTATTAGACAACCACTTATGATGAAAATGATTATACAGAAGGAAAGGGAAAGATAGAGCAACTCCATAGTTCCTTTTCCTTCCAGTCCTTCCTAACTTACCAGAAACTAAAGTTAGAAACTTTTTAATAAAATTTGTATACATCAAAAAGTGAAACAAAAATAATTCAGTGAGTTTTGTGCAGCATTTCCACTGTTCCGATAAGGACACAATGCATAGTCATATACAAGGTAAAAAATAAAATACAAATTGTGTAATTTCAATAATTTAATGACTTTAATGCTCTAATATTTGCATGTAAAACTAGCATTGCACACTATAAAGATTGATGGTAAAATCTATACTATTTTTTTTTTTAGTTAGAAAGTAAATAAAAGCACCAATATAGGTCAAAAGAGAAACTGTGCAAGAAACTTAAAAGCTTTGTGCTGGCTGGTGTGGCTCAGTGGATTTAACACTGGCCTACAAACCAAAAGGTCGCTAGTTCGATTCTCAGTCAGTGCACATGCCTAGGTTGTGGGCTGGGTCTCCAGTAGGGGGTGTGAGAGAGGCAACCACACATTGCTGTTTCTCTCTCTCTTTCTCTCCCACCCTGCTCCTCTCTCTAAAAATAAATTTTAAAAAATATTTTTAAAAAGTTTTTACATGACATTTTTCCTGCTTTTTAAACAAATCACCTTGTGTTTTCATTTTGCACTGGATATCTCTATTATGTATCTGGCCTTGGTCCTTAATAACATATTTGAATGCACTACTCAGTCTGTAGCTCATTAATCTTCTTGGCTTTTTAGTGGTCACAATGTATTGATTAGAAGAGTAAGTTTATTTCATTTCTTCCCTAGAGATGTCCACAGTTGACAAAAGATATACTTGTTGGTTTCTATCCTTTCTTTTATTTTTATCTTCTCCCATCCTCTTCAGTAAAGTGGTATATAAAACTAAGGAGTGTGTCTCCTTGATAAATGAGATGTCTCTCTTTTCCCACAGCATTTTCTATAGCAGACTCTGTCCCCCAGGTCTTCAACACATTGATGTCTCTATTCTGCTATTTTCTTCATTTAGTATCTCATCCTTAGGGAGTGCAAGAGGATAAATAGATTGTTTATCAAGGTGTGGTATCACTGTTGTTACACAACATGCTTGCTCTCTGTACCTTTTCTATAATCTGTGAAATAAAAAGTATCATCATAAATGTTTTTCTGCTATTTCTACCCAAGTGTTTATTGTTGTCTTTTCCCAAGCTATATGAATAATCTTACAGCTACCTTTAGGTTTATAATAAAAATTAGGCTCTAGAATAAACTTCTTATCTGGTGGACTCTACGTGACCTTTCTGATCCTGGAAAGGCCCACACAGTTTAAGTCATGTTATTGGAACACAATTTTCAAAATAAAATTAACTTTCCCCACTTGTTCTCATTTTAGTTTTATCAGTTGACATGACAGTTGCTAGAACTTTCAAAAGATTTTAAAAGATATATCGGCTATCTGTAAGTTATCTGTATATATATTTACATTAAAACGACATTTGAAACATTTGTTTAAAACTTAGTTTAACATGTTAAACATGCATACATAAAATAAATTCAGAAGAAAATAATATTAAATAAAAATTAAAGTTTCTTTTAATGTATTTTATTGATTATACTATTACAGTTGTCCCATTTTTCCTCCTTTATTCCCCTCCACCCCACACCCCCCATTCCCCACCCTTTAGTTTTGTCCATGGGTCATACACATAAGTTCATTGGCTTCTACATTTCGTATACTATTCTTAATCTCCCCGTCTATTTTCTACCTACCGTTTATGCTACTTATTCTCTGTACTTTTTCCTCCTCTCTCCCTCTCCCACTTCCCTGTTGATATCCCTCCATACCTTATATAAATCGCTTTAACATTTCATATAAAAAAGGCTGGGTGATGATGAACTCCTTGAACTTGACCTTATCTGAGAAGCACTTTATCTCTCCTTCCATTCTAAATAAAAGTTTTGCTGGATAGAGTATTCTTGGATGTAGGTCCTTGCCTTTCATGACTTGGTATACTTCTTTCCAGCCCCTTCTTGCCCGCAAGGTCTTTTTTGAGAAATCAGCTGACAGTCTTATGGGAATTCCTTTGTAGATAACTGTCTCCTTTTCTCTTACTGCTTCTAAGATCCTCTTCTTATTTTTAATCTTGGGTAATGTAATTATGATGTGTCTTGGTGTGTTCCTCCTTGGGTCCAACTTCTTTGGGATTGTCTGAGCTTCCTGGACTTCCTGGAAGTCTATTTCTTTTGCCAGATTGGGAAGTTCTCTCTCATTATTTGTTCAAATAAATGTTCAATCCCTTGGTCTTCCTCTTCTCTTTCTGGCATCCCTATGACCAGGGTGTTGGGACATTTACAGATGTCATGGATGTTCCTAAGCTTCTCCTCATTTTTTTGAATTCTTGTTTCTTCCTTCTGGTCCACACCTTTGATTTGAGTCTCAGTTTCCTTCTCTTCCCTATTGGTTCCCTGCACATTTCCCCTCATTTTCTTTAGCATATCCTTCATTTGTTCATCTATTTGTGACCAACTTTCTTCCAATTTTGTGAGCATCCTGATTACTAGTGTTTTGAACTGTGAATCTGATAGGTTGGCTATCTCTTCATTCCTTAGTTGTAATTTTTCTGGAGCTTTGTTCTGTTCTTTCATTTGGGCCAGTTTTTTTTTCTCTTGGCATGCTTGTTACTTTAAGGGGCAGAGCCTTAGGCATTCACCAGGGTGGGAAAACCTCCACTGACACTGTGTTTTGATGCTGTCTGAGAGGCCACAGCCTGGGAGAGAACAATGGCGCTTGCTCCGCTTTCCGGGTCCCAGTCACTTTTCTCCCAATACACTCTCCTGTATGACTTGAAGTTGCTCCCACTGCCACCTTAACCCCAACAGGTGTTTTCTGCTCCACTCCCCAGCTCCTTCTCCCAGTTTATCTTCACGCACAAGTGAGGGACCGCCAATCTCGGCCCTGCTGTTTCCCAATGGCTTCTCTGGGTGCACCGGCCACTTTTGGGGATGCTTTTTAGTCAGGCATGCCCACCCTGAGTCTCTCTGGGCAAACTGCCATCTTGCAGTGCGTGCTCTCTGCCTGGCTCCGCCCTGTTTACTGGTCTGGATGAATGTGTCCTCTCTAACTCCTTGGCTGTTGGACTTCCACTCAGTTTGATTCTGTCCATTCTGGTTGTTTATTTTGCTTTTTAAATTGTTGTATTCCTCTTTTGGCTGCGCAAGGGGGCACAGTGTGTGTCCACCTACACCTCCATCTTGGCCGGAAGTCCCCCTTCTTTTGAACATTAAACTTTCTTAAAGCATCCTACAATATAACTTATTACCTAAAAGATAAAATTAATATATTGTACATGTCTCAATTATATTAAATTCAAATTTTATTTTAACAAATTGATATTAAATTTATATTAGTATAAATTTATATTAAAACTTATATTTCATTTATATTAATATACATTTATATTAAATTTTATATTTAATTTATATTAAAATTTAGTGGCTTCTGGAATGTTCAGTAGATAATGCTATTATCTCTAAAGACACAGTAAAAGAAACTTTTAAAATCTTGTTAAATTCAAAAAGGAGAAAAATATACTACTCAATATAGTATAATATTGATATAATATCAATAAAACAAAATGTATAATTGCTGTTTCCTCAGAATGTATGAATTCTTTTGGCACATAATTTTAACATCAAATTTTCTATAACAGTATACAAGATAACAGTGTGACAAGGTGCAGGAGCAGATTCTCGATAACCCACCTGGCTGGGTGGTAATCCAAACTCCAGCACTTTTCATGTAGTATGAACTAAGCAAAGTACTTGATTCTCTGCCTCAGCTTCCTCACCAGAATATAAGAACAAGAGAAATAATCTCACAGGTATGCTATAATAATGATCTAAGTTAACATTTGTGAAGTACTTAGAGGAATTACAGGTATGTAATAATTTTAGGAGTATTTGGGTACATAAAATGTAAGATTAATATACTCTATGGTATTGACACTATTATTATGCCTACATTTACAATCATAAATAGATGGATACAAACAACTCCCAAAACTGGAAAGCCTACAAGAAAACGGTATTCAGATAGTTTCTAATAATGACAAAATTTTGTATCTGTAAACTTATTCATTAAAAAGTGTTGCATAGAATTTAAATTACTGTCTAAATGCACAATTTAGGTTGCAACATAGATGAATTAACTATGCTTTCGTAGACCACGAAAATCTAAATTCAAGTTTAAATAAATTACCTTAAAATGTATAATGAAAAGAATCACAATGCCAAAAATGTCTATAGGAAAGTTAGCTGGGCTCTAAGAGTCATAAAGCTGACACATTTGCACATAATGACATTAAATATAAACCAGCCCCATCTTGACTTACAGCTAATTTTTTAATCTAATTATGCTAACCTCTAAATAATTTGAGATGTCATAATCAAGCATTGATCCAGTCTCTGTAATATTCATATTCACTCATTTCCACATCAGAATAAACCACTTTAAGATATTCATTTCAGAACTTTGAGTGCCTCACTTACCCACTGTAAAATTAAACAATATCTTGTCACCTTCATATTAAAACCTGAAACTGAGTGGGATTGAGATCACCAGGAAGAGAGCAAGGATACATGAAGTCAAGATGAAGCTGGTTCTTGTTTGCTTTTTCCGAAATAAAGGTAAATCAAAGCTCTTTACATTCAATACCGGCTAAAGCTCTGTCTAGTAATAGCTAAAGAGAAGCCAATCATTTCTGGAAACTGAGATCAAAGAAATATTCTGAAGCTGATTACAAAACCACATAAAATCATACATCATCTGATTGATTTTGTTTGGTTTTCTTTTCACTTTTATGTACAAGTTAGCTATTTAAACCTACTCTTTAAATGAATGGATCAATTTCAGAATGAATAACAGTATATATCTAAGTAGTATTAAGATGAATTGAATATATATAACTGTAAAATTTTAGTAGAGAAATGAGATGGTGAATTGAATGGTATTTTTTACACTATTCAAGTCCTAGCATGTAACCTTTCATTGTGTATTTTGAACTTCAGGCATTCTGAATAACTTTTCGAAACTGGTTACAATTTTATGGCTTTATTCTTTTTTTTAAAGATTTTATTTTTTTAGCCCGGCTGGTGTAGCTCAGTGGATTGAGCGTGGGCTGGGAACCAGAGGGTCCCGGTTCAATTCCCAGTCAGGACACATGCCTGGGTTGTGGGCCAGGTCCCCAATGAGGGCCATGTGAGAGGCAACCATACACTGCTCTTTCTCTCTCCCTTCTCCTCTCTCTGAAAATAAATAAATAAAATCTTAAAAAAAAAAGATTTTATTTTTTTAAAATAGCAGCACTTTATCTTAATTTACAGGATACTGAAAGATATGAAATTCCACAAAAAAATAAGAAACCCATTGGAAGAGAAGCTTCATATGGTATGTATGGTTTGGAACTGTTCAAGTATAGTTTTGTTGTAAAAAGTGCTACCATAACAAACCATGTTTAAAAGGAGTTCTTAGTAAAGTTATACCAGACATAACGCACAACAAGTAACTGCTTTTGTCTCAGCTGTACAATTTAAAAGTTAAAGGTTCCAGGAGTGCCATCCTGAACTTTGAATGTATAGCCATCAGTGGAAGTTTCTGGCACAACATTTTGATCTTCCTCTTCCTCTATAGAGAAATACTTTCCAATCAATTTTAATGAAGCTTTGTATACAGATTCATTTTTAGGGTTTTCTAGGGCTTCAATTATGTCCAAACCTTCAAATTTTTTAGTCATTATACTAAGTTTCTCAGCAGCCTAGAAGATATTTGAAATGACATCCAGAATAACAAGAATAATTTTGGTATCTTTCACAGTTAAGAAGTTCATAAATGGTTCCATTGTACCACAATGATCCTGGTATACAATCTGTTCAAATGTTCCACCACTTTTATAGTTGGTCACAGCCCACAGGTTCCTTTTGTGTCTTAAAGTCGGCCTTAGAAAAACAAGAATGGGATTGATCCATGATTCACTACTTGCTATATCTGGTCCTGGCGGCCAGCTGTGATGTTTGACATTGTCCATGTACCTTCCTTCTGATTTTAGCCTTAGAGTTCATTAGTAGGCTAGGAAAGATGGCAAGTGCTCCCACATCTATTAAAACCTGAGTCTGTGCATCTGCCCCAGTGACAACATCTCCTATGGCTCTTAGCACAGGAGTCACAATTGGCAGTTCAGTAGTTCCCAGGACTTTTCACAACCACTTCAATCTATTCCTTTGGACCATCAGTAAGGTAGGAAATGGCACAGCAGCTGTCTACTAATACCTCTGGATCATGATGCTGAAGAAAAAGTAAAGTAGGAAGAATCTGCTCAACAGCATCTAGTGGCGGGGTGGGGTAGAGGGTAAACAATTCTTGTTGCAACAAAGGTTTGAAAGTGTCCAGATAAGATTATGTAAGTAACCACATGCTAAAGATGACATATCAGGAACTGCAAGAAGAGCCAACAGTGAGTCAATTGCATTGTACATGATAAACAAGTCTCAGAAACTGGACCTTCACCTGTGATGTTTCCTAGAGCCCATACGGCTTGTTCAGTGATATGAGCATGGGGAGATGCCAACAGAGAAATGAATGCTGGAATAGCCCATCCATCTACTACAGTCTTGGTCTGTTCTGATGTTCCACAAGCAGTGTTAGTGAGGGCCGAGGCACATTCAAATTGAATGGGACTAAATCAGTTCTGCCTTTTGACTCAACTTTTGAAGAAGGATGAGTAGATCTTCCACGTGAAAGATTATAAATTAGTGCAGCTAACAAGTCTAATGACACATAGTTTGCCAGATGGCTGTAATTCCCCTTCTTGCAAATACGTCCTTGGGTTTTCCCTCCCAGACTCAGATTGGCTATGGGACTTGCTTTGACAAACGGAGTATATCAAATACCAGATAAGGAGAAACTTGAAAAGTGTTTGCTCTTCCAACTTTTCCTCTTTGAAATGCACTCATTACGTGAAGTGGCTTTTAAAACTTATTTACCATGTGAAGTAACTTAAAACAATCATAAGACACAGGAGTGAGCGTCACCCAGGATTAACAAACCTCGAGTTTACCCGACACCTAACTACATCTGAATGAGTAATCTAGGCAAGGCCAGCTGAGATATGATGCAGGTAGGCTCAGACCAAATTCCCAAAACAAAGAAGCATGAGCTGATAACTGATTAGTGGTTAAGCCACTAAAATTTATTATACTTTGTTATGTAGCAAAAGCTAACTGCTGTAAACCAAACCCTGTACTTCATGTTACTAATCTATATTATGACCTGGACAATAACGGCAATCAGAGAACAGGTTCCTACTTTTTAGGGGGGCGGGCACAAAGAGTTGCATATACCGTAGTTTCTATTTCTTAAGGTTTGTTCATGTTAAAATATTTTAATAAATATTTTATAGATAACTGGGGAAATATAATTATCTAATATTTCTTTTTACTGACATTAATTATTAATGCTTTGCATTTTCCTTTTAGTTGATGCTAATTGAAAAAAGTCATTCTGAGAAAATGTATGACAGTTTATAATACAGTCAAATGCATAAACAGGCCTTTAAAAATAGAATACAGAAGGTTTTCGGTCAAGATGGTGGTATAAGCAGACATGGCTCATCTCTTCACACAACCACATCAAAATTACAACTAAAATATAGAACCACCATCACTCAGAACCATCAGAAATGGAAGTCTGACAACTACAGAATTAAAGAAACCACCTCCATCCAAACTGGTAGGACAGGCACTTTTGTGGAATGGGCCGGTCCCTTACCCACACACGTGCTGGATAAAAATTTGAGAGGGATATCTCAGCAGCAAGAAGCCCTAGCCCCACAACAGATGCTCCAGCCCAGGGTTCCAGTGCCAGGAAGATAAGTCCCCACAACTTCTGGCTGCAAATACTAGCAAGGATTGAGTTGGTAAAAGAAATTGCTAAAGCCCCAAGCAGTTCCTCTTAAAGAATCTACGTGGAGACTCAGGTACTCAGACACACTACCTCTGAGCTTCAGCACCAGCGTAGCAGCAGCATGAAAGGCACCGGTGGCATAAAGGGAAGAACTGAAATGTCTGGCATCAAGGCGATCAGAGGGCATTGTCCATTTTCTAAATTCTCCCTCCAGAGAGCCAGCAAGCTGGTGCCACTTCCAAGACTTCATCAGTCTGTCTAAAACTGTTCGAACCTCCTTGGAGATCCCAGAGACTCTGCTCAACCCAACTTACCAGCCCACCCAAGCTGCTTTTCCATAAGAATGGCTGGTCTTGAATCATGTTTCACAAATTCCTAAATCCTATCAAACAAATAAAAGCTGGCCTCAGTGAGCCCCAGGCACAGAATGGATTCACAGTTTTGCTTCACCTGGGAATCTCTAAGCCCAGAATGAGTAGCAGCCATCTCTAATTGCTTTATAGTTCAGGAAGAAGGGGCCCTGGGCAAAACACAGGTGGGACTGACATTGGCCTGCACCATCTGGGAAACCACAGGATCAACGCACCCAGTGGACAGACACAGACCACATCAGAGTACCACCACCCAGCCCCTGCACAACTAATCCTCCATGGAAGTCAGATGTTTATGCTAAGTGGCTACAGCCAAGCCTTACAGCTGACTGGCCTGGGTAAATCCCTCCCATTGATCTGCCATCAGCAATCAAGGCTCAACTATAAGAGGAGGTTGTACTCAGCTCACAAGCAGGGCACACCTTGAATACCCAGCCTGGGTGATAGGGAAGACTGTGCCACTGGACCCTACAGGACACCGCTACATTAGGCCACACTACCAAGACAGGGATCAAAGCAGCTCTACATAATATGTAGAAACAAATATAAGAAGGCTGCCAAAATGAAGAGACAAAGAAACATGGCCCAATGAAAAAACAGATCAAAACTCCAGAAAAAGAGCTAAATGAAATGGAGATAAGCAAAATATCAGATGCAGTGTTCAAAACACTGGTTATAAGGATGCTCTAGGAACTTAATAGGACCTCAGCAGCATACAAAAGACCCAGTCAGAAGTGAAGGATACTCTAATTGAAATAAATAACAATTTACAGGGAAATAACAGCAGAGTGGATAGAGCCAAAAATCAAATCAATGATATGCAACATATGGAAGCAAAAAACAACAAAGAAGAAAACAGAATCCAAAAAAATGAGGATAGTATATGCAGCCTCTGGGACATCTTCAAGAGGTTCAATATTCACATCATAGGGGTAACAGAAAGAAAAGAGAAAGAACAAGAAATTGGAATCTATTTGAAAAAGTAGTAAAAGAAAATTTCACTAATTTGGTGAAGAAAATAAACATGCAAGTCCAGGAAACACAGAGTCCCAAACAAGATGGATGCAAAGAGGCCCACTCCAAGACACATCATAATTAAGATGCCAAAGTTTAAAGATAAAGAGAGAATCTTAAAAGAAGCAAGAGAAAAGCTAGTTACCTACATGGGAGTTCCCATAAGATTGTCAGGTGGTTTCTCAAAAGAAACTTTGCAGGCTAGAGGGGATTGGCAAAAAATGTTCAAAGTCATGAAAAGCAGGGACCTGCAGCTAAGACTGCTGTACCCAGCAAAGATACCATTCAGAGTTGAAGGGCGGATCACCAAATCATTATTATATGAAATGTTAAAGGGACTTTTTTTAAAATAAGAAGAAGATAAAAACTATGAACAATAAAATGGAAAAAAATCTATCAACAATTGAACCTAAAGACAAACTTTGCAAGCAAGGAGAACAGAGACAGAATCAAAGATACAGAGAGCATTTTATTGGTCGTCGATGGGAGGGGGGTGTGTGGAAATGGATGAAGAGGTAAGGGTATTAAGAAGTACAAATAGGTAGCTAGGTATTAAGAAATATAAATAGGTAGTTTCAGTACAGCCACGGGGATGCAAAGTACGGTACAAGCAATGGAGTACCCATAGAATTTATAAGAATGACCCATGGACATGGATAATTGTGGGGGGATTGCATGAGGGAGTTGAGCATGAGGAATGGAGGGGTGGCAAAGGGGGAATAATCAGAACAACTGTAATAACATAATCAATAAAATATAATGAAAAATTTAAAAAATTAAAGATTAAAAATAGAATGTGGTGTTATTTTTCCAACAGCTAATAGCAACCACTTCAAGTTTCCACACACATATTAGGTTTTCCAAGAAAACAAGTTACCATAGCAACTCCAGAATCATACGATATGATTTTAAAGTACTACTAGTCACTAATATTTCTTCAAATATGAACATATGAATAAATATATCAACTCATGATTAAACACATCAATTCATTGTAAGTTAGGTTGTAGCGTCTGTTACATTAGTGCTTTTTAAGTTAAATACTATTTCCTGATCCACATATTTTAATAATTTCAACTGCAGAAGCAAGTATCTATAAAGCCAGCTATGCAATGGATCTCAGAGCCCTAATATTATACAGAAACTCCACTGATTCTGCTATTTCTGTATCGGATAAGGAAAGAAGGTCTGGGAGGTCCAAGAAAGAATATCAAATAGGAAGCTTTAATAAATATATGAGAACTATGCACCACAATTCCCACCTCTCAACCATTAATTAATGGAAAAAAAATAAGCAGTAACAGTATGTAGTAGGCAAATAAGTAAACCCAAGACTATAATTCTAAGTATCCTGATATTTAATACAAAGGAGTTAAAAGAATGGTAGCTTAGAATTCTTTAGTCTAGACTTAGTGACTAAATGACTTCAAAATTGTTCTTAGGGACTCTTTTAGTTGGGCAAAGGGTAGTCCCATGGTTTAAAACTACACACTTGAACCATTGAGAAAATCTCTTAATCATTATTTTTATCCACAATACTCCCCAACTAGTCCATTGTCATAAGGGTTGTTTTCCTGAAACTTTTATCTGATCAATTCTCATGCTTCAAAATCACTCCAGTTTTCCCACTGTCCACATCATAATGAGAATTCTGTCCTTACCATGATGAGGAGTCCAGCCCTTGTTATAAAACTCTGTGATTTTTCCAGGCCCTAAGGGAGGCTATCACAAATGCTTCAGGAAAAAGCAGTTCACTCTCTCCATTACCATACACAGACACATACACACACACACACACACACACAAGCTCTCATGCACAGAGACACACACCAGACTTGGCACACAGCCAAAGCACTGCAGTTTGTAAAGGGCACTGAGGAGTCAGGACTCCCGTCCCCATGGCTGGTCATGCCTTTTGCTTACTTGCATTGCTACCCCACGTGTCCTTATTCTTAGATCTCTTTACCTGAGGCCTTGGGCCAAGGTCCTTTACAGGCACCTCTGAGGAAGGCCCCTCATGAGGAGAGTGGGGAGAAACCTTGAAGACACGTTCCCTACTCTAACTCAGTACACAGTACTTTTCTACTCCCAGTCCTTCTCCCTTCCCCTTCCCCTAACTTTAAGGTTTATAAAACTGACAGAGTCTTTGGGATCGGGTGCGGGGGCTTCTTTGTCAATGGTGAGTGGATCCCATCCACGTCTGCTCTGATCCACATCTGCTCTGATCCACATCACCTTTGATCTGTGCACCTTTCCATGGCTGGGTGAGGGGAGAGTCCATGCTTTCTCTGAGTTTAGCATTTTGCTTATACCATTGCAGTAAGTAATTAAAGGTTTACCACCTTCATTTTTTGCTTGTTGCTTTAATTCTTTAACCAGCTACTAACGAGAGATGACAGCTCAGCATTCTGGCTCCCACCTCAGCTGAGCTCCAGACACATGAAGACTTGTCAGGCCTCGTCAGGCCTTGGCAAAGTGCTCCAATACATTTTCACGGCACCCTTTCCCTTTGCAAGTTCTCCCACGCCTCCAGTTCAGCCCACTGTACCTGTATCAGTTTCCACATTGATTCTTTCTCAGTAGGTTTGAACAATTCTTTAACTAGACCCTCTCATTTCTCCTGGCCACTAAATAATAGAAAAATAACTGATACTACTAAAGGATAACTTAGACATTACTTCTCTGAGGTTGTTTCCAGCTCACTTTATGGGATTACCTTTATGCTCCCCTGATCTTATAAGAACTTTAACACAGTTTTATATATACCAGGTTATACTGCAAATTAATTTTTTCATGTTTTAAAGCTTATGAATTGTTTATTTCTGGAATTTTCCATTTAATATTCTGAGACCGTGGTTAGCCAAGGATAACTGAA
The DNA here is from genome assembly GCA_004026765.1 of Micronycteris hirsuta. Classification (NCBI taxonomy): domain Eukaryota; kingdom Metazoa; phylum Chordata; class Mammalia; order Chiroptera; family Phyllostomidae; genus Micronycteris; species Micronycteris hirsuta. The sequence goes on along the minus strand of PVJI01002276.1, from coordinate 128,043 downwards.
ACTGGAAAAGTGTATGTGAGGAAAAGAGGGGAGAACTACTGTATTTAATTCATTCTGGAGAGTTAATAATAAAACGTGGGAAGGCAATGCAAATGTGATTTTATTGTAAATATTAGTATTTTAACCATAGTGGAAAATGTTGTTCACTTTAATATCTATCATTCTAGACACACACACTTTACCTAAGAGTGTGGTCAGACATTTTTGCGAGCAAGATTGACATTCAAGACAGTGCAACACTGACGTAGCTGTTCTTCCACCCCCTTTGCCCTTATCCTTTACTTTTGTGGGCCTTTCTTTTTCTTAATAATTTTTTATTTTTAATTACAGTTGACGTACAACATTATATTAGCTTCAGGTGTACAACACAGTGATTAGACTTATATAACTTTAAAAGTGATTGCCCCCACAAATGTAGTACCTACCTGACACCATACATAGTTATTACAATATCATCGACTGTATTCCTTATGCTGTACTTTGCATCTCCATGATTATTCCGTAACTACCAATTTGTACTTCTTAATCCCTTCACTCATCCCTCCAACACCCTTTCCATCTGGAAACTTTCAAAATGTTCTCCATATCCATGAGTCTGCTTCTATTCTGCTTGTTCATTTATTTTGTTTTCTAGATTCCACATATAAGTAAAATTATATAACATTTGTCTTTCTCTGACTTAGTTCAATCAACACAATACCCTCTAGGTCCATCTGTGTTTTGGCAAATGGCAAGATTTAATTATTTATTATGGCTGAATCATATTCCATTGTATATATGCATCAGTTTTTCTTTATCTATTCATCGACTGATGGACACAAGTTATTCCCTATCTTAGCTATTACATATATTGCTGCAGTGAATATATAGATGTATATGTCTTTTAGATTTAGTGTTTTGGGTTTCTTTGGAGAAATACCCAGAAGTGAAATTGCTGGATCCTTCTTTGTCTCATTATATCCTTTGTTTTAAAATCTTTTTGTCTGACATAAGTATCCTAACCCCATCTTTTCTTTTTATTTGCATTTTCATGAAATATTTATTTCCATCCCTTCATTTTCATTTGTGTGTGTTTTGATTTAAAGTGAGTTTCTTATAGACAGCATGTGTAATAATCTGGTTTCCTTATCTGTTCATCTATCCTATGTCTTTCAGCTGGAGCATTTAGTCCATTTGCACTTAAAGTAATTGTTGATAGGTATTTATTGCTACTTTATTATTCATATTTTCAACTTTTTCCTTCTTTTTAATTTTTTAAAATTTATTAATTTTTAATTAAATTTATTGAGATGACATTAGTTAATAAAATTATATAGGTTTCAGGTATACAGTTCTACAATACATCACCTGTATATTCTATTGTGTGTTTACCACCCCATTTCTTTTGTTTTCCTCTTAAAGAAGACCCTTTAAAATTTCTTAAAATACTGGTTTGGTTGTGATGAGTTCCATTAGCTTTTTCTTGTCTAGGAAGCTCTTCCCTGTCCTTCAATTTGAAAGGATGGCTTTGCTGGGTAATTGTGGTTGTGGGTCCTTGCTTTTCATCACTTTGTATATTTCTTGCCACACTCTGCTGGCCTACAAAGTTTCTGTTAAAGAATCAACTGACAGTTTTATGGGAGCACACGAGTAGGTTACTAACTGCTTCTCCCTTTCTACTTTTCAGATTCTTTCTTTGTCTTTAACCTTTGACATTTTAATTATGATATGTCTTGGTGTAGGCATCTTTATATTTATTTTGTTTGGGACTCTGTGCTTCCTGGACTTGTGCATCTCTTTTCTTTACCAGATTAGGAAAGTTTTCAGTCATTATTTCTTCAACTAGGTTCTCAATCTCTTGTTCTCTTTCTTCTCCTTCTGGTACCCCTATGGTGCAGGTGTTTTACACTTAATTTCATTCCAGAGGCCCTTTCTCTTACGCTATCCTCACATTATGGAGTCTTTTTTTCATTATGCTGTTCTGTTTGGGTGTATTCTGCTACCTGGTCTTGATCCTCTGCTTCATCTAATCTACTGTTGATATCTTCTGGTGTGTTCTTCACTTTAGTTATTGTATTCTTCATTTTTGACTGGTTGTTTTTATAGTTCCTATGTCCTTTTCTAGAGGTTTTAGGAAAGCCCACAGCATGAACCAAGAAAGCCTGTTTGTATGGAAAAGCTGGAAGTGGCGTGGGTAGGCCTGAAAGTTGGACAGGAGAGGGAAATGATGGTAGTGGGTGGGCTAACAGGACAAGCCAGGTTGATAAAAACTCAAGATATGATGCCCGCCTGCTGGCTCTGTGCAGGAAGGGTTCAACAAACAATGGCCTCCACCAGCATTTCTGCCTGGGAGAAAAAGTTGCCCCTCCAAAGCCATCCTGTTCAGCTCCCCCCGCCCCGCCCATGTCCAGGGCACCTTTTGAGCTGCTGCCACAGCACTGACGCTCAAAGTGAGTGAGTCTGAGTACGTCCATTCATAGGCCCTTTAAGAGGAATGCTTGGGACTCTGGAAGCCCTTTATCTCACTCAGCTAAATCTCTGCTGGTCTTCAGAGCCATAATTTATAGGAACTTTTCTTTTCAGCAGTGGAACTCTGTGCCGGGGGTCCTGTTGTGGCTGGGATTTCTTGCTCCTCAGAGGGAACCTCTGCATCTGTGATATCCTTCCTGATTTTAATCACCACATAGAGATGTGGGACTGGTCCGCTTGGTTAGCATCTCTGCCCCTCTACCAGTCTCAACTTGGCTTTTTCTGCATATCCTTAGTTAAAGGACTTTCTTTTCTGTTCAGCTAGATTTCAGAAGGTTCCCAGTGATGATTGTTCTGTAGTTAACTGTAATTTTGATGTGGTGTGGAGGATGTCAGTACCATGTTTACCTACTCTGCCATCTTGACTAGAAGCCTATATTAAAAATTATGTTTCTACATATTTCTTTTTTTAATAATAATTACGTTCTTGGAAATTATTAGCTGAATCAAATTTTTCTCTATTTTCTCTAGTTCTTAACCCAGGGCTTTGCTTATAAAAGGTGCTTAATAAAAACCCTAGTTTCCTAATGAAGTTTCTTAGATTTTGTTATAAAAGTGAATTAAATGTTGTGTTAAATAACGTGTTGAGCAGAAAGATAAAAGGGGTAGGAAGGAACATGATGGATTACTTAAAACGTTTTTGTGATGCATATATAAACTTGTATTTATTTTTGCTTAAAGAGTCTTATATGAAAGTTTAGTTCTGACATTCCTATGAATTGATATAATTGGAAAGCCACACAATAAAAAGCTTCCTCTATACTCTAAGAACTTCTGTAATAAATGCAATATCCACTGGAAAAAGTTGAGTTTTACACATTGATGTTATGAATATTGTTGAAATAAAGCATGGTATTCATAAACAGGCTTTGTCTGAAAGAATAGTGCTTTTTTTATTATGGATAAATAATTCAAATGGTAACTTTTATTCTCAAAAGTAGAAAGTAATTATGAGAAACTTTTGGCTTTATGCAAAGCCAAGAATTATGTTAAAAGAAAATGTAATAAATTCTACTTAATATTTTTTTGAATAAAAGAAATACAAACAAAGATCTTTTCAAAAGATTCCTCCACAAGTAAACCATTGTCACATTTTCCCTTATGTCAAACAATATCCATTTGGTTTTCAATCTCAAACTCCATAATTTTTCTTTCATTTCAATATTTTCATGTATTATAATATTTTAACTTTATTTTATTTTAGTTTTTGAGAATTTCTGTAAAAGTTGATTTGAGCCAAACTGATGACATTTGCCAGGCAGCAAGATTGCCAATGCTTCATTAATTTTAATTTCTTCTTTACCCATCCTTCTAATTTGCTTTATTTATTCCACTTTTCATTATCTATTTTGTATTCAACATATAGATAGTCATTTATTGAAGTCAAATGTGCTTATATAAGGTGTTATTTTTATTGTGAAAATGCTTATGTTATTATAATGGCTTTTTAAGGTGTTATACAGGAAAAATAATAAATTTCCTGCCCTAATCTGAAATAGTTTTAAAGTCCTATCATATTGGAAAATATATTCTCTTCCACATTTTTCATTTGTGGTTTCTGCATGTGATTCTAACATTTATTCTTTCATTTAGCTAATATTTACTGATCACCAACTATAAGGCCAGAAATGTTTAAAAAACAAAAACAAAAAACTGTTCAAAAGTTGCTAGTTTAGGAAGTTAAAATACCTGTCCGCAAATGGTTGCTACAACCATGATGACCACAACTCAAAAATAAGACAGTGACACCAGAGTCCTCCTAAAGCCTAAAGGATGCATGGAAGGTCATCAGTTCAAATATTAATCACCTTGTACATTCCAGGCCCCACACAAGGTATTAAGACATCCAGTGGTAAACAAAACTAACAAGGTCTCTACAGGTTGAGAAGGAAGATTTAACAGCAGTGATGGGAGATAAAGAGGAAGAAAACAAAGATGGAGGCAGGGCATGTTCGGAGTTGTGAAGCCATTAGAAAGTATGGTGTACATGGAAAACCCAGAGGTCTGGTTTTTGGTTTCAGTCTGTTTTTTCTGCATTTTCTTTTGGGTGGTGAGGCCTCGGAGTAAGATAGAAACACAAGATGTAGAGTTAGCAAAATAAGTAGAGAATTATTCATTAAGCTGTTTTTAAGGGGTTTCTATAGATGATGGGAAAACATTTTTTTCTCAAGCCATGATTCAGAGTGCTGTGCAAACTTAATTAGCAGAGTTAGAGAGAAGGGATCGTAGGCCAAGAAGAGACAGTGAAGGTTTTGTATGAGCACCATTTATGGTTCCTATGTGCTCCCCTGAACTGACCAACTTCAGCAGCAGTGAAACAGCCAAACACATAAAAAGTTAAGTAAAAATTAAACAATTGGTCTGATCTTTTTTTTTTTGCCTGAATGGACAAAACTGATCTATTTCAAATTGATTTGAAATGCATTGCCTTAGAGTGTGTCAGCTCAATTCCATATTGCACCTATCTGTCAGTTTATTCTTTATTCACTCAGCAAATATTTTTAAAGCTCTTACTGCATGGTGATTTTTGTTTTCTACACTGCGTCTCCAGTAATGGATAAAATGGACATCGCACATGAGGAAGCAAAATAAACAAAATATATAGTGCATGAGATGTTGGTATCCCTAAAGAAAAAATAAAGCAAGAATGGAGATAAAAATTGTAGTCATGAAGGTATAATGTTTTAGACAAAGATGAAGAGGTAAGGCATTGCTGAAGAGATACTTTAATCTGAAGAAAAAGAGTAAAATATGTTGACACTAGGGTGAGGTACATTCCAGGCATATGAACGGGCAAGGAATGAATGGCCTGAATTGTGAGCAGGCCTGGCAAGCACAAGGAACCAGCAAAGAGACCAACCCAGAAGAGGATAGCAAGGGAGAAACAGGTGGACTAGGGGGCAAAATGTTTATTCTAAGTGATATGCAAATTCTCTGTGGAGTTTTGAGCAGGAATGGCATTATCTGCATTGATTGGATTACTTTGACAAGGGTGTTTCATGTAGATTATAAAGGGGGGAGGATGGAAGTAGGGAGAAGTAGGATGCTCCTATAATGTGAATGATTAAAGCCATGTTAGTGTTCAGAAAGGATTACTTTTATCATTGTAGATAGACAAACTGAATAATAAAAAAATTCCAAAAATCCAAGTAAGTGGTTATACTGATGAAGTTCAGAGAAATAATTATTCCCATGTTACTTTCTATGAGAACAGTCTAAAAGATTTCACTGTCTCATTTAGAAATTATACAGGATGTTGCAGTTGGCAAAATGGGAGAAGCTGTTTTCCCTCCTTATTTAAGTAACTAGCAAATACAAACGGAAAGTTGAATCATGAAAAGATCCTTCTGGCTTCCAATGTAATAAGCAAGGCAGTCACTCAGAATCACATGTAATGTATCTGTGTCACAGGTCACAAGCTGTGCAATGCAGAAGCAAAAGCGTAGACTTTGGAGCCAAACTGACAGGGTTTCAAAACTCACTAGCTGTGTGACTTTGAAAAGTTGCATAACATCTTCTTTTTTTTTTTTAAATTTAATCTTTTATTTCCATTACCATTTAGTCCCCTTATACTCCTCCTCCCCCAGGCAATCACCACACTGTTGTCCATGTCCATGAGTCCTTTTTCCTTTTTGCTCAATGCCTCCACCCCTCACCACTTCCCCCCCCACCAGCTGTCATCTGCTCTCCATCTATGAGTCTGTCCCCACTTTCCTTGTTAATTCAGTTCATTAGACTCCACATATGAGTGAAATCATGTGGTATTTTTCTTCCTCTGATTGGCTTATTTGACTTAGCATAATGTTCTCCAGGTCCATCCACACTGTCGCAAAGGACAAAATTTTCTCCCTTTATACAACCCTGTAGTATTCCACTGTGTAAATGTCCCATGCTTGTTTTATTCACTCTATTTCCTAAATTTCCACTTAAATGTTTTATCCATTTATCTATTAATGGACACTTGGGCTGCTTCCATATCTTGGCAACTGTAAATAATGCCGCAATAAACACAGGGGTGCTTACGTTCTTTTGAATTAGTGTTTTCGTTTCCTTCAGATACATTCCCAGAAGTGGGATCACTGGGTCAAAAGGCAGATCAATTTTTAATTTTTGAGATATCTCCATACTGCTTTCCACAGTGGCTGCAGCTGTCTGCATTCCCACCAACCATGCAAAAGGGTTCCCCTTCCTTCACATCCTTGCCAACACTTGTTGTGTGTTGATTTATTGATGCTAGCCGTTCTGACAGGTGTGGGAGGATACCTCATTGTGGTTTTAAATTTCATTTCTCTGATGATTAGTGATGTTGAGCATATTTTCATATATCTATTGGCCAGCTATTTGTCCTCATTGCAGAAGTGTCTATTCGGGTCATTTGCCCATTGTTTTTTGTTGTAGTTGTTTGTTTGTTTTGGTGTTTAGTTTTATAAGTTGTTGATAAATTTTGGATATTAACCCTTTATCAGATTTGTCAGAAAATATGTTCTCCCATTTTATGGGTTATCTTTTTATTTTGTTAATGTTTCCTTTGCTGTGTAAAATCTTTTTAGTTTGGTGAAATCCAATTTGTTTATTTTTTTTCTTCTGTTTCCCTTGCTAGGGGAGATATATCCAATAAAAAATTGCTACAAGCAATGTCTGAGATTTTGCTGCCTATATTTTCTTCTACAATTTTTATGGTCTTGGGTCTAACATTTAAATCTTTGATCCACTTTCAATTTATTCTTGTGTGTGGTGTAAGAAGGTGGTCTGGTTTCATTTTTCTTTGCATATCTGTGCAAATTTCCCAACATCATTTATTAAATAAACTATCTTTAGCCCATTGTGTCCTTGCTTCCTTGTCAAACATTAACTGACTAAATATCAAGGTATGAGTTTATTTCTGGGCTCTCTATTCTGTTCCATTGATCTACATGTCTGTTTTTATGCCAGTATCATGCTGTTTTCATTACTACGGCCTTATAGTATAGTTTGATATTAGGTATCATGATTCCTCCAACATTGTTCTTTCTCAGGATTGCTCTTGCTGTGATGGGCCTTTTGTGATTCCATACAAATTTTTGAAACATTTCTTAAAGTTCTGTGAAATATATCATTGGAATCTTGATCAGAATTGTGTTGAATCTATAGATTGCTTTAATAGCATGGACATTTGAATGATATTAATTCTTCCTGTCCACGAATATGGTATTGCATTCACTTATTTGTATCTTTTTCAATTTTGTTCTTCAGTGTCTTATAACTTTCTGAATACAAGTCTTTTACATCCTGGGTTAGGTTTATTCCTAGGTATTTAATTCTTTTTGAAGCAAATAAGAATGGGATTGTTTTTTTTTTTAAATTTCCCTTCTGTTAGTTCATCATTGGCATACAAAATGCAACTTATTTCTGGATATTAATTTTGTATCCTGTTACTTTGCTGAATTCATTTATCAGTTCTAGTAGTTTCTTGGTGGAATCTTTGGGGTTTTCTATGTATAGTATCATATCATCTGCAAATAAAGAGTTTTACTTCTTCCTTTCCAATTTGGGTGCCTTTTATTTCTTCTTCTTGTCTGTTTGCTGTGGCTAGAACTTGCAGTACTATATTGAATAATAGAGGTAAAAGTGAGAATTCCTGTCTTATTGCAGATCTTAAGGGGAATGCTTTTAGTTTTTGACCATTGAGTATGATGCTGGTAGTGAGTCTGTCATATATGGCCCTTATTATGTTTACGTATGTGAACTCTATACCCACTCTGCTGAAAGTATTCTATCAGAAATCATTGCTGGATCATATCAAAGCATTTTCTGCATCTATTAATATGATCATGTGGTTTTTATCCTTCATTTTGTTTATGTGGTGAATCACATTTATTGATTTGTGAATGTTTTACCAACCTTGAATGCCTGGAATAAATCCCACTTGATCATGGTGTATGATCTTTTTCAGAAATTTCTGTATTCAGTTTGCTAATATTTTGTTGAGCATTTTAGCATCTTTGTTCTCAGGGATATTGGTCTATAATTTTCTTTCTTTGTAGTGTCTTATCCAGTTTTGGAGTTAGGATAATGCTGGCCTTCTAAAGTGAGTTTGGCCTCCTCTTGAATTTTATGAAATAGTTTGAGAAGGAGAGGTGTTAGTTTTTCTCTGAATGCTTGGTAAAAAACCCTGGACTGAAGCCATCCAGTCCAGGGTTTTCGTTTACTTTCATCCAGAGTTTTTGATTACTGCTTCAATTTCACTAGTTGTAATCTGTCTATTCAGATTCTCTGATTCTTCCTGATTTAGTTTTGGAAGATTTTATGTTTCTAGGAATTTATCCATTTTGTCCAGGGTGTCCGATTTGTTGGCATGTAGTTGTTCATAATATTTTTTTACAATCCATCGCATTTCTTTGGTGTTAGTTTTTATTTCTCTTCTTTCATTTCTGATTTTATTTATTTGGGTCTTCTCTCTTTTTTTCTTGATGAGTCAAGGTAAAGATCTGTCAGTCTTGTTTATCTTTTCAAAGAACCAGCTCATGGATTCATTGACCTTTTGTATATTTAAACTCTATTTCATTTATTTCTGCTCTAATCTTTATTATTTCCTTCCATTGACTCACTTTGGGCTTTGTTTATTTATTTATTTATTTTTTTTTTTTTTGATGCAGACACCAGCCTGCAGTGTCCACGGTGTCACAGCTGAGACACAAGACAAATTCACACAGACTACCGAGTCCTGTGGAGGAAAAGAAAAGGCATAGGCACTCTCTCAAGGGGAGAGTGCCTTGGAGCACCTCGGCCACTCTCTCAAGAGGAGAGCACCCTGATCCTTGCCTTGACAGGCTTTTATTGCTTTTCTCTTTTTTTTAATTTTTTTTATTTATTTACTTTTAGAGACAGGAGAAGGAAGGGAGAAAGAGCAATGTATGGTTGTCTCTCACATGGCCCTCACTGGGGACCTGGCCTGCAACCCAGGCATGTGCCCCGACTGGGAATCGAACCGGGACTTTTGGAGGATGGTTTTATTTACTATGCACAGGTTTGCTGTAGGTGGTTACATTTTACAGATAACAAAGGAAAGAATGTTGCTAATTACTTCAAAGAAAAGGATGTTACAGATCCAGGGGAAAAGGGTTGAGAACTGGTTACAATTCATACTTAGGAGATTTAGCACAGACTTTAGGAAGTTACTTTAGAGATACTCAGTAAATGCCGGTTGCCTCAATCCAGGGTGAGGAAGTTTTAGCAAAAGCAAGTCTCATAGTAACATAGGTACAATGCAGGCCTGATTCCCCACGGGAGAACCCATCTGTGGGTGTGGGCCTTGTGTTGCTCTCCACTGTCCGAGTGGGAGCTGGGCCCACGCCATGCAGACATGCAGAATGGTCTCCCATACTTTTTCAAGGTCCTTTACGCATGAAGTTAGATTGTTTATTTGAGCTTTTTTCTTGTTTTTCAGATAGGCAGGTAATCCTATGAATTTCCCTCTCAGGATTGCCTTCCCAGTGTCCCACAGTGTTTGGATTGTTGTGTCCCCATTTTCATTTGTTTCAAGGTAACTTTTGATTTCTTCCTTGATCTTGTTGTTGACGAATTCATTGTTTAATACCATGTTATTTAGCTTCCATGTCTTTGTGTGTTTTTCAGTTTTCTTCTTGTGATTCATTTCTAGTTTCATATCTTGTGGTCAGTTAAGATACTTGATATAACTTCAATATTTTTAAATTTATTGATACTTCATTTGTGTCCAAACATGTGGTCTATCCTAGAAAATGTTCCATGTGCACTTGAATGTTCTGCTGCTTTTGTTACGGTGGAGAAAGGGAGACCTGAGTCAGGAGGCCTTTTTTTCCCACCTCAAGTCTTGGCTCGCCTCCAGAGATGAATTCAAGTGACAGACAAACATGTATAGTGGAAATGAAACAGCTTATTTAGACACTTGAGCAAAAGCTACATGTGGGCACTCAGCCAATTAGTCAGAGTGCCCCAACAGTTGGGTTTTGGGGGTTATATACCTCATCTGGCTTCTGGAGGCACCCTTTTGTCTTCCCTTCTGAATCTTGGGAATAATGTACAGCTACACAGGCTTTCTTTCTCAGTTAGTAAAGGCTCTTTGTCTTAGTGAAATTGTTACAGTGGCCCCCTTTCCCAGTATAAGCCCCCCTGTTTCTCCTGTGCTTTCTGCCTGAAAAAGATGGCCTCTGCAGTATGGGGGTGACTAAGCACAGGGATTCTGATGCTGCTTCTTCAATTCTCTCCCCAGAGCCACCAACCCCAGCCTCTGCCTTCCTTTTGCCAGAGCCCATGGTAAGTGGCTGCAAATGAAATTTCATGCACTGGCTCTTTAAGAGTCTTCGTCTGCAGCACTGCAGCAGTCTCTTCCTGGTGGACAGAAGCTCTGCTGCTTTTCACAGCTGGACGTTATCTGGGTTCCTTTCTGACTCTGGTGCTGTAGACTGGACAGCCTAGCCTGGGGTTTATACCTCCCACTTCTCAGGGGAAACCCTCTGGCCACCGTAATATCCCTCTGGAATCTCAGGTGCTGCCTGTGGGAGCTCAGGCAGCCAGCCCTCTTGCGTCTTCTCCTCACTCCCTTTCAGTTTTCTTGTGGTGGTTTCTTCTGTCCTGACTTTTGTTATAAGGCTCCTCTTCAGCTAATGTTCAGTTGGTTACTCAGGATGATTTCTCTGTATTTAACTTGTAATTCCAGATTTGTCTTCAGAGAAGCTTAATGCAGCTTCCACTTACTCCTCTGCCATCTTGGATCTGACCACATCTTCTTCCAAGTGGGAGGAGTGCTTGTTGTGTTTAATAAACAAGATAATATGAGAAACAAATAGAAAAATGTCTGGAGCATGGAAACAGCCATTTATGTGTCAGCCAGTATTTTATCTTTCCTGAGGCAAAGGAAAAAAAAATCTCATTTTAGTTAATTATTTTCTTCTATGAGTAAGCCCACATTGGATGGACCCCAGGAGATCACTTTTCTTAAAGTGCAGGTAGACGTTGCGACGCACGAAATTGAAATCAGAGATCAAATATTGCTTGAACTTAGAATGTTATGGAACCAAAGTTCTTGTGCCCAATACTTCAAAAGCCAAAAGTCAGAACATCAGAGTTTACGTTAAGGAAAGTTTTGTTGATAGAAAAGGAGTTAACTTAGAAGATAGGAAACATAACGCTCAAATCCATCTTGCTTGCTGGATCAGGCCTAGGGCTTTTAAGGGGCTATGAATAAGTGCTGCTAGGCAAGATTTAATTGTAGGATCATGAAACTTAGCCACTTACTGTAAAGGGGCATCGACACCACACCTTCCTGGACAATGGACACAGCTTCTGAAAGAGTTCCTGTGTTCACGTTTCAATTATATCCCGCTCCTTTGATTCCACGAGGGAGGGGGAATGTGGGCAGGGATGGAGCAGTGAACTTTGGTTCCAGGCTTCATGACTTGTGGTCGTTTTCTGTTGTCTCTGAAAAGCAACTCAGCATCTCATTAACATAATAAGACCATCTGCAGCTGGTTCTGCTGTTATAAAAAAATTTATTGGGGCAAACTACAGCATGGAGTTGCTAAAAATTTCCAAAATATATAGAATGAGGGCAACAACTGACAAAGGAAGGCATTTTAGATCAGACCAATACCTTAAACACAGCAGACACTCAATATGTACTTGCATGAATTATGTTTTGCAATTTATGTATTTTATGTAGTATTTTAGTGTATTTATATATTAAATCCATTAGACATGGATTTGATAAACAGACTCAATCTTCTCTCTTTGGGTTCAAACATTTGCTGTAGCTTTTTCTAAAATTCAATAAAATAAACAGAACTGCTAATATAATACAGTCTCAAAAACTGTGGCTGATATAGTACTTGAACTAGATTTAAAGTGGGGTTTTTTTTCTTAATGTGTTTATTGATTCTGGTAGAAAAGTGAGAATTTAATGTTAGAAAAGTTATAAATAAATACTTTATTAAATATTATGAATGTTTGGTTCATGCTGACTTATCTTTGGCTTGATAATACAATGGATTTAGAACTGAAGTAGGAAAATAGCTGTTTAAATTTAAGGTATATCACTCAGTTACAAAATACTATGTTCTTACAGAGATTGTTCATGCAGAGATTCTTTATTTTTATGTAAATAATTATTTATTATTCTCATTCTCTGAATAGTACAATGTTAGATAATTAGAAGACTATTTGGTCTTATATGTATCCTTTCCTATACTAGTTCCTTTTAGGAGAAAAATATATTATTTTAATTTTTTTCCCCCAAGAGCCTGGCATACTACCTCCTTCAGAAAAATTTCTTCAATTACATATTAGTTGTATGAATGATATAAAGCATTTCATGTGGGCTAAATAAATATGTCATAATAATATCACTTCATTAACTGTTGGTAAACTTAAATAAGATTATATAAATAAATGACTTTGTAAACAAAAGTCTATACCCTTACATTTATTTTTATAATTAATTTTTATACAGTATTTCCAGTTGGTTTTCAAATGAAAAGAACAGAATAACTAATAATTTTTAGAGAAAAATTATTTCTACACTTCACTCATGATAGAATTGCTTAGGATGTTATGTTGTAAGTCTAAAATATAACTGAAACACCAATTTATAAAAATAAATTTGTAACTAGAAAATTGTAAGAAAATGAGAAGCTATTGTTCACTTGAATAATTTTTAAGAAGTTATTTTGAGTTTTTGTTGCTTTTATTTAGTCAAAAAAGCCTCTCTGAACATTTAACAGAATAGATTTAATAATTATATAAAAATGTTTTCATCCAAATCTTAATCTTACCTTAAAATAATTTATTCTGGTGATTTCTCTTCAGTATTGTAATTATGTTATCATGGTTAAAGATTAAAAATTGGCAGAAGTTCAGAGCAAGAAAAAAATATATCAAATTTATACATAAGAAAAGTGGTGTATAAATCTAATGTCATTTAGAGTAACATAATTTATCTAAATTGGTTTGTGTTAACATAGTCATCATTCCCTGTCAAGAAAAAAATTACAGGATATTTAAACTTCCACAAACAGTTTGAGATTTGCATATTTATATTTATAATCGGATTCAAACTCTATTTATATTTTCAATTGCACTGAAAGCATAGAAATATATCTAAGTTAACAAATTACATCATTCATACCAGAACTGTAAGCAAAATTGACTCATTACAGTGCTGTTTTTTAACTTTTAATCAAATTAGTAATTCTCATTTCCCTTTAGCTCTATCTACAAATAAACATCAAAATAATTGTAAAGAGGATTAACTTTACACTTGGCAGTATGAGGGGTGTGACTGATCACTTCCGAGTGAAACTGGTGAAAACTAAAGACAATTACTACCATTTGAAGCCCTTGGTCCTAAGGGTGATCAAAAAATGAAGAAATGTCTATACTGAAAACAACTATCACAATCTGTTAAAGAAAAAACGCTTTGTGGTATTTGAACCCTCTCACCCTCCTCCCAACCCAGTGAGAGGGAGCCCACACCACAGGCCGCTGCAGCCAAGAACACACAGGTCCCTGGCACCCAGATGGGGGACTTTGTTCCGCAGGGAAGCAGGATATCGGCATTTCTCATTGGCCTCAGCTATCCGTTACTGCAGCTACGTCCTGGGGAGTGCAGTTGTAGCTGCATAGAAACCATTTTTCTAATACAGCCTTTTATCCTTTCTTTCTTTTTGATTCAAACTGGCCTCATCCAGCATGCTGACTCACCTGTCTCCTTCCTTGCATGTGCACTCCCTTAATCATTAAGCACTAAGGGCAATGAGGTTCTGATCAGCATCAAATAATTCCAGGAACAAAGCCTTAGGTATATTGACCACAAAGACAGAGTTTCTGCTAAACTGCAGATAACATCTAGGCCTCAGCTGTGGTTCAGCTCCAGGTCCAGAAAAGTGGTGACACCAGATGAAGCGATGCCATGGCCGACATCAGGACCAGGTGCACTGATCGACTACACCCTACCCTAGCACCGAACAATCAGTAAAGACCACACCAAGACCCTAACTTTCTTAGTCACCATGGTAAATTATTTTTCTGCTATGTAACCCACTCCTGGAAGCCATCAGGGAAGCCATATGTTTGAACATTAAAGCACCTGTCTCTGGGTGTGGGATACGTCCTTAAAAATAAACCCTTACTTCCTTTGTGGCAAGCTCCTGTTCATGTCTTACTGCACTTTGACGTGCTCACGCAAGAGGACCCTTTAGTCTGGTAATACAGAGAGATCTGATCAGATTACTGGGGAGAAGGACGGAGGTTGCCCGAGGCAATGGTAAACAGTCTAGGACGGGATTGCCTGAGAAGCTGAACACCTCCAGACCACATGAAATTACAGGCCTGGAGATTTAAAATCTGAGACTGGCTCTCAGGCTCTCTTCTTCCTTGCAGATGTTGGATGATCATGCTGCAGCTGCCTGAATTTTCCAAAGGATGGGGTTTTGGATGGATTTTGGATGGAAGAAGAAACTTCGGGCACAGCCTGGGTTTGGGCTGGCCTGGCAGTGGAGGCAGGGTTATTGTTCTTTGGATGTTCTAGAGGAGATGAGCTCTGAGGCAAAAACCTGCCATTCTTCCAAAATTGTGTGGCTTTTGTATTGTATGTTGTTTTAGTTTGTAAACTAATCCTATGGAAATGAGATAATTAAAAACTAACAGGGGGTAAATGATAGGAGAACTCAGATGTTAAAGATTTTAGCCTTAATTGATAGGCGTAAGTGATTAAAACTGTAACTGACTAACATATGTGGAAAGCTGTTATTCCAAAAGTATGTAGCTTTTGAATAAAGACTCCTTTCCTTTGTCACCACAGCTTTGCCTCTGAAATTTTGCCTAGAGGTTGGCAGCGGGCGCCAGGACCCCCTTGCCAGTTCAGTAACAGCAGCACAGTTGTAAGGTGGGACACCTGTGGAACAGAGGTTCTACTTTGTGCATGGAGCTGCCGAAAATACTGGAATACTAATCACCCTTTTCCTGGATCCTAAAGTTGTTGTTTTAAGTCAAGCAAGGACGCAGGGTTCTGCTCCATTTAAGCCCATTGCTCAGCAACCGGGGCAGGGAGAAGCTCACTACTGTCCCCTACTGAGCTCTGGCTCAAGATGTGCCCCGAGAGGGGAAACAGACTAAAAAACATAAAAGTTCCTAATTTCTTCCTAAACAAACTGACTTCATTTGCAACAGACAGTGAAGAAGTTCAAGCCTAAAGGCATTCTTAAGAACAGTGGCAGTTGTTTATAATGAAAACCAATTGGTAGGAGGTTCAAGAAACAGGCTAAACTCTAGGTGGGCGAGCTTTCAGAACCTAGTTCAGAAAATAAGACAGGTGAGAGAGGTCAAAACAAAAGTCAAGCATTGACCTCAAAAGCTATTCCTTCAAAGAAACTAGCACTTGATTGGATTAGTGTATACAGCAATTTACGCTCTGGGACATTGTTGAAAATAAGATAGCCATTAGCTGGCAATTAGTAGAGTTTAAAATCTGAGTGTGGGTAAAGAAGGAGAAATTCTTCCCAACGCCACTTTCTTTCCAGGGTGACTGTCAACATAGCCACCCCTACATCAGTGGCCGAACACTGTGTGTGATGAGGGCTGGGGGTAGGGGACTGGCTCAGATTTTACCAAAATAATTTAGTCAGTCACTGACAAATAGAAAGTGCCTGTGCGAGAGACCAGATGTGTCAGATTTATCAGAATAAGAATTAGAAGTAATTATTATAAATGTTCTCAGAAATATAGGAAACCATGATTAATGAAATTAAAAAATGTATACTGACAAGGTTGAATCAAAGAATAAATATCAATAAAGAGCAAAGAATTGTTTTTAGAAAACAAATAGAATTATGGAGTTGAAATTTATAATAACTGAAATTATGCAATCCAAGAAAGAGAAGGAAGCCTCATAAAAACATGGGACACCATTAAAAATGCTAACATACATGTCATGGACCACCAGAAGGAAAGGACAGAGTGGGGTTGGGGGGAACTCGAAACAGTAATGGCTCAAAAATCCCCATATTTATTGAAATATTATAACCTACACATCTAAGAAACTCAACAAATGCCACACAGTGTTGCCAGACACAGGTCCGGCTGCCTGCTGCAACAAAAGCCAAACTGGTAAGACCAGTGCTGGTGACAATGAAAGAGGTTTATTCAAGTGCTGGCCACCTGAGAAGATGTGGGACTTGTCCCAAACCCCATCACAGTGTCTCAGTGCAGGCAGAGGTTTTTCTGAGGAGGGAGAGAGAAAGCAGAAAAAAGAGGTCAAGGGGAGGGGTTTGAAAAGTCCTCTCCATGCAGACCAGCACAGCCCATTCTGATAAGAATTTCAAAACTGGTCAAGCAATGGTTTGGTGTATATCATCCTGGTTTTATTTCATCCCAGCTTCACAGTTAAAAGTCAGCAAATCTCCCAGAGCTGAGATGACTGAAGCTCAAAATCTGTCTTTTGAAATTGTGCCTAGAATTCTTGCACAAACATACCGTTTATCTATAAACTACATATTAGTCATAGTCAACATTTATAGATACAATGTTAAAAGAATGGTGAGGTGGGTTAAAATTTTCCACTGTTATAACTGGATAAATTTAAAGGGACCTACTAACAGATATATCATAGGAAAAATGCTGAAAATTAAAGACAAGGAGAAAAATCTTGAAAACATTACAAATAATTCTTCACAAAACTCTTTTTTGCCTTTTAAAGATTATAGGGCTAAGAGTAAAAGTTTTGAATTCACCTAGCCAGTGTGGCTTATTTGGTTGAAGCATCATTCCATAACCAAAAAGTTGTGAGTTCATTTCCTGGCCAGGGCACATAGCTAGGTTGCAGGTTCAATCCCCAGCCCCCCATCCAGATCTGGACACATACAATCCCTGGCCCGAGTGCATAAGGGCTGCAACCAATCTATGCTTCTCTCTTGCATGCATATTTCTCTCTCACACTTCCTCTCTCTCTAAAAACAATGAAAAAAAAATGTCCTCAGGTGAAGATAAAAATAAATTTTTAAAAAGTTCTGAATTCAATTTTGTGTCTGCCACTTTATAACTAGATGAGTTTTATCAGTTACCATCTCTGAATCCCAATTTCCTCACCTAAAAAATAAAATTAATATTTCAAACAAAAATTTTCTTAGATTCATGAGGTAGCATGTGGACACCTTTTGAAAAGAAAATATGTAGAATCTAAAAATCAAAATAAATAAACAAGCAGAACAGAAACAGACTCACAGATACAGAGAATACTTTGATGTTTGCCAGACAGGAAGGGGGTTAGGGGAATGGGTGAAAAAGTTGAAAGAATTAAGAAGTACAAATTAGTAGTTATGTTGGTGGTGAAATGGTACCAGATGTTAGACCTCAGCTCAGCAACCTCGGCACTTGAGTTCTGGCTAAGAAAGCATTCAAAGCCAAGACTCAAACTATGAGAGAAAGTTTATATAGAAAGTCACAGAGGGAGAAGAGCTCAGGGGATGGAGGGAGGGAGAGAGAGAGAGAGGGAGAGAGAAAAATACATTGAGAGACCAAAGAGGAAGGAAAGGTGTAGTGTGCTGGGAAAAAAGAGGAAGAACACACCTGGGGTTCCTGTCTTAAGGGCTTTTATCTATAGGTCTCAGGAGAGGATCCTAATACAATACTCATCAGCTTTCCAGGTGTGTCCCCTCAGGGTCCTAGTCTCCACTGATTGCTCAGTGGCAGGGTAGAGGATTACCAGTCAATGCAGATGGTCCTGATGTTAGCTGTGGCATCACTTTGATTTTGCTGCTCCTCTGAGCCTAGAGCTGAAACACAGCTGAGGCCTAGGTGTCGTCTCCAGGGGTTAATGCTGTAGGGAGTGGTTATGCAACATCTCATAGTTTTGTCCATTGCTAGGCACCTAGGGCTCTCCCTCCTGGTGACCCCTTTGTACCTGGCATATCGTTCCTCCTCTGTGCATGCCTATCTGACTACATATTACAGTTACAGAATAGCCACCGGGATATAAAGTATAGCATAGGGAATGTAGTCAATAATATTGTAATAACTGTGTTTGGTGTTAGACGGGTACTAGATTTATCAGGGTGATCACTTTACTACATTGTATATGTGTACTAAGGTATATAATATCTAGTTGCTGAGTTGTACACCTGAAGCTAGTATAATATTGTATGTCAACTGTAATTGAAAAATAAAAATTTATTTAAAGAAAAAAGGAATAAATGTTTTAAACAAACATAAAATGCTTTTTAAAAAAGTGAAGATATTTTGGAAGCTTGAACTAAACATTTTGATTATGCTAATTCACTCTTCGCTTCACTACATAAACCCAGCCTAATCCAAACAGCTGGCAGAAATGAAGGAGGCCATTTTTTTGAATTATAAAAGCATTATTCTTTTTAAAGAGACACAATTTATACAACACTGCAGGCAAAGAAACTACATTAGTGATATTTGAATAAGCACTAGGTCAATAAGCTCTAAATCAAGCATTTTAGGATTTCTTGAGTATTTTAATATTAGCAACACAATTATAAAATATGCCCAGGGCTTCTAAGAAGTTGTGCTTATATTCATGTTGATCAATTTCTCTAGAAAAGAAGAATATATCTAATTTTTTAAAGATTTTATTTATTTATTTTTGGACAGAGAGGAAGGGAAAGAAAATGAGAGGGAGAGAAACATCAATATGTGGTTGCCTCTCTAATGCACCCCCACTGGGGACCTGGCCTGCAACTCAGGCTTGTGCCCTGATGGGGAATCGAACCAGCAACCCTTTGGTTAGTAGGCTGCCATTCAATCCACTGAGCCACACAAGCAAGGGCCTCTAACTATTTTTATATAAAACTAGTAAGAACAAGAAACTGTATTTTTGTGCTCACTTCAACAGCACATATACTAAAATTGGAATGATATAGAGAAGATTAGCATGGCCCCTCTGCAAGGATGACATGAAAATTTGTGAAGCGTTCCATAAATTTTTTAAAAGTAACAGTATTTTGAATATACTTTATATTGAGAATGCTTTGATATTAGTTTGCTGTTATCTATACAATAATGACTTGTTATTACCTATAATATGTATTAATGTATATATTATATTATATTATATTATATTGTTACATAATAATACACAAAAATTTTTAAGACTATGAAGTAAGATATTGATTCATGAAAATAAACAAGATTTTATTTTTATAGAAATTGGTAGAAATCATAATTCTATTTCTGAAAAATAGCCAAATACTTACAGAAATAGTTTTAATTTTGGTAGAACCAAAGACAGTTTTAATATTTGAAAGTTTCTGAGAACAGAGTACCACATAGCAACGCTTGTGAATAAAAGTAACTGGAATTTAAACAACGGTGAGGGGGATAGGACATTTTCTCACAAAAAAAGAAATTTGGAGGTAGGTTATTCCAAGATTTGTGCAGCCTCTTAACAATATCATCAAGATTCTATGTTTTTCTCTGTCTTCTTTTACAGTATCTTTTGCTCAATGGTTGCAGTAAGACTTCAGATCCTAGTATGATAACTGATGAAGACATTCAGAAGCAAGAATGGGGTGGGGTCAGAAGCAGATCAGACTTTTATCTCATTTATCAAAGGGAGTAAGAAAAATATCCACACAACTCGCAAGCCGAGTTCTCCTTACATTTCCACCTGTCCTGGTAGAAATGGAACCATGGAAAAACTTAGCTGCATCTGAGATTGAACTATACAGGGCCCAGGACGAATAAGGCCCCTTTTTCATTACAAAATCATAAGTATGTAATTCTGTAGCATAACAATATCACACTGAAGCATACCATATGACATTTTAGATTAAATGTTCAAATTAACACTATAAATTATTACACCTATATTATTACCCTACCAACCACACTCAAGCAGCCTTACTTTTGCTGTACCTTGTACTTAGCTTCATGTGTTTGCCTTAATATTTCAAGATTAGCAATTGAGAAAGATGTTTGGAATAGCTAGCCCTTGGATTATCTAACCAACAATATCTGGCAAAAGTACTATGAAAAAAGAAATTACTATTGGGCTCTCTCTCTCTATATATATATATGTAAATATTATATACACACAATATATACAGACTTATATGTAATTTATATATTCATTTATAAGGAAAAAGTTTTAAATATTCCAACATATGAGATAATTTTTAAGTAAAGCTTTCAATTCATAACTAATTTATATATGAAACTTCCCTCTGAGTTATCCTTTTTTTCCAATAATTTAAATAATTGTGTTGCCATAAAAAAAGGTAAAATCCGAATTTGGTGCTAGTCTACAAACATTCTGTGACTTAAACTTTTTTCTGTTATAGGACTGTTTCCAAAAAATAATTCCAACTATTGTCCTTAACAGAAATTTTCTGCTACCAAAAGTATTCATCTTCTTATGAGTAAACATAATACTTTACAATAGCAATGAATCAATCACCTGTACATCATTATAAATCACTTAGAACCATAAATCCAGTAACTTAGTGGTTATTATTGATTTTATTTATTGATAGATTTGAAGCCTCACTGTGATCTATTTAGTCAGAGTCACTGATTCAATATTCAGGTAAAATAGCTCATATGATGTAAACCTTGTTTTATTACTTAAAACTTGAAAATAATAAAAAATTGTCACCTTATTAGGAAAAGTAATAGAATAAAGTGATGCAAAGTAAGAAATACACTTCAATTACCTCATATACTCTTTAATACTGTTACTGCTAATAAAGTTGTTTGGAATCTTGGTTATTCTTCCTAAATCAGTCTCATGTGAATGTAGAGTTCTTACTCAGACTCTTTGGAAAAGATTGTATGTTTACTGGCCTAGGAGAAAGTTCCCTCTCTTTCTCCTTCCCTTCTCTTCTCTATAAAAATGAATACAATATTTTAAAAAATAAAATAAAATAAAATTCCTCTTTCAGAAAGGGGAAAATATCATTCAAAATAAAAAACTGGACAAAAGCTATGAATAGTCAGCCATCGAAGAAAGTGTTCATGTGGCAAATAAGCGTATGAAAAGATGTTCAGGACTCCCAGTCAAGGTGGAGGCATAGGCAGGCATGGCTCACCTCTTAGCACAACCACATCAAAATTACAACTAAAATATAAAACAACTATCACTCAGAACCTTCAGAAATCAAGTTGAAGTCTGACAAGTACAGAACTGAAGAGACCACACCCATCCAGACTGGTAGGAGGGGCACAGAAGTGGAACACGCTGGCCCCACACCCACATGTGGTGGATACAAATTTGGAAGGGATATCTTGAGAGCACTGAGTCCCAGCCTCACACCGGAAGCCCCAGTGTAGAGTTCCAGTGCCAGGAAGATAAGTCCTCACAACTGTGGCTGCAAAAACCAATGGAGATTGAGTTGGTAGAAGAAATTTCTGGAGCCATGAGGCAGTTATTCTTAAAGAACCCAAACACAGACTCACCTCCTCAGACTTACTCCCTCTAAGATCAAGCACAGGGGTGACAGCTTAAAAGGCACCAGTGGCATACAGGGAAAAACTGAACTGTCTTGTCTCTAGAGCAGAAGCCATTGTCCCTTTTCTAAACACTTCTCCCACAGAGCTGGCAGGCTGGTGTCATATCTGAGATTCCATCAATCTGGCTAGCACTGACCCACCTTGCCAAAGAGACCCTGCCAAACCCAAGCCACTTTTTGATATGAATGGCTGGTCCTGGATCATGGTTCACAACTTCCTAAATCCTATCAAACAAGCAACAGCTGGCCTCAGTGAGACACAGACCCAGCACAAGCAGCAGCCAGCCTAGATTCACATCTTGGCTTTGCCTGGGAATCTCAAAACCTAGCACAAACAGCAGCCACCTCAGACTGCTTTATAACTCTGGCAGCGTGGCCCCCGGCAAAACACAGGAAGGAGTTGATCTTAGACTGCACCACCCAGGAATCCCAGCACCAGCACACCTAGTGGACAGCTACAGACAATGTTGGAGCACCACCATTTTACCACTGCATAGCTCTTCCTCCATGGAGGGCTAAGGTTGGTAGTAAGTAGTCACAGATATCCTTAAAGCTGACTGGCCTGGTTAAATCCCTCCCATTGATCTGCCAACAACAACCAAGACTCAACTACAAGAGAAGAGTGTACTCAGTTCACATGAAGGGCACACCTTGAATATCCAGCTTGGGTGAAGGGGAGGCTGTGCCACTGGACCCTACAAGACACCTACTACATTAGGCAACACTATCAAGACATGGATCAAAGCAGCTCTACCTAATACATAGAATCAAACACAGGGAGGCTGCAAAAACAAGAAAACAAAGAAACATGGCCCAAATGGAGGAACAGACCAAAATTCCAGAAAGAAAGCTAAACAAAATGGAGATAAGCAATCTATCAGATGTAGAATTGAAAACACTGGTTACAACAATACTCAAGGAACCTAATGAGGACCTCAACAGCACAAAAATGATCCTATCCAAAATGAAGAATACACAAATCGAAATAAAAAATAATTTACAGGAAACAACACTAGAGTGGATGAAGCCCAGAATCAATCAATGTTATTCAACATAAGGAAGCAAAAAACAACCAATCAGAACAAGAAGAAAAAAATAACCCAAAAAAGCAAGAACAGTGTAAGCGGTCTGTGGGACAACTTCAAGAGGTCCAACATTCACATCATAGTGGTGCCAGAAAGAGAAGAGAAAGAGCAAGTCACTAGAAATCTATTTGAAAAAATAATGAAAGATAGCTTCCCTAATTTAGTGAAGGAAATAGACATGTAAGTCCAGGAAGCACATTGAGTCCCAAACAAGATGGATGCAGAGATCCACTCTAAGACATATCATAATTAAAATGCCAAAGGTTAAAAGAAGGAGAAAACCTTAAAAGCAGCAAGAGAAAAGCAGTTAGTTACCTACAAAGTAATTCCCATAAGACTATCAGCTGATTTCTCAAAAGAAACTTTGCTGGCTAGAAGGGATTGGCAAGAAATATTCAAATCATGAAAAGCAGGGACCTATAGCCAAGATTGTTCTACCCAACAAAACTACCATTTAGAATTGAAGAACAGATAAAGAGCTTCCCAGACTGGAAAAAACTAAAGGAGTTCATCATCACCAACCATTATTATATGAAATGTTAAAGGGACTTATTTATTTATTTTTAATCAGAAATGCATTTTTATTTTTATTTGAAAACAACTTAAATTTTTAGACAAATGATTTTAGTATATAAATTTGATTTTGTTCTTATACAGAATATAAAGATTTCCCTCACTGATCTACCATGTGAAGGGTATTATAAGCCTGCAGGGAGATACCTTCAGCATACCTTCACAAGTGTGTATCCTATGTGCAGGGTGCTGGCAACCGATGGTGCAGTGCTCCTACACATGAATTAGGTCCAGTGACATCACGTATTAAAAAGGGGATAAGAGAAATATCCTAGTTATTCAAGAAGCAAACATGACACAAAAACTGTGCAGATAAGATCAGGTCAGCAGCTTTAGTTAGGATGCCGGAGTTTATGCTGGAATAACAACTTTGTGAGGATACAGAGTGCACCGCGTTAGAACAGCAGGGAGGGCCATTGTACAGAAAGGCTGGAGTGAGGGGTCTTCACGAAAGCAAATTAACTTCTCGTCCACTGCCCAAACAAAACAAAACAAAGCAAAACAAAACAAAGCAGAGCATATGAGTGTTAGTATACTAAAGGCATGATATACCAGTTTCTGTGCAGCATGCTAAAAGTTAGAACTTCTTCACTGGTGCATACGAATCATTAATTGGCACAGAAAGTTTTTTTTCCTCTTCTCACCAAATTTCAGGCATGTCTTATTTTAGATGGAGTATAGCTTTTATCTATTATTTCATCCTGTAAAAACATGTGAAGACAACGTTCATTCTGTGCCAGAGATGACCAGCGACCTTGTTTATAAATTGCTCCAGCCCTTGCTTCCTTTCTTCAGTAAAATTGTCATCAAATATTCCATCATCTCCTCTAAAAGGAAGCTGACGCAAAAATGCTTTCCTAGGGAGTGGGGGAACTACAACCTTGCTCTCTCTTTCTAATTCACTTCGTAGCCATTCAAAGTCACTGTATCTCCTTCTAACAGTAGATTCCTTCAGCTTGAAAAGAGGCAGATTTGTCTTGACTCTGATTTCATAGGTGGTGAAGCGACCCCGGCCGACCCCCACCATCTGAGGGTTGCTCACATTGATCTCGGTGGAGCAAGTTGCTGGGCGGCCGGTAGGCATCATTCAGGTTCTGTGGCTTGGTGATCAGTCGCCTGGTGTCCGCCACTGTCTCCACCAGTTGCAGCAGCCCCCACCGAGGGCTCCCTCCGCCCCTGCCGCCTTCCACCGACAACGACGCTGCCACTGCTGCCCGCCGTGGGGACACCGGTAAAGGGACTTATTTTAAAAAAAGATCAAAGTGATGCACAATAAAATGGTAAAAAAAAAAAAAAAAAAAAAAAAAAAAAAAAAAAAAAAAAAAAAAAAAAAAAAAAAAAAAAAAAAAAAAAAAAAAAAAAAAAAAAAAAAAAAAAAAA
>PVJI01002276.1:15674-102916 GCA_004026765.1 Micronycteris hirsuta | reverse complement strand
AGGGGGAGGAGGGCAATGGGTAAGAGGTGAGGGGATTCAGAAATACAAATATGTAGTTACAGAACATCCATGGGGATATAAAGTACAGTATTGGAAATGGAGTGGCCAAAGAACTTTTATAAATGACCCATGCACATGAAAAATTGTGGGGGGATTGCCTGAGGGAGTGGGGGTTGCTGTTTGGAGGGGGGATGGGGGGAAAATCAGGACAACTGTAATAGTATAATCAATAAAGTGTAATTTTATGGAAAATATATTCAACATCATTTGTCATTAGGGAAATTAAAACTGCAATTGCATACTATTATAAACCTATTAGAATGACTGAAACCCAATGAATGACAAAAACAATTGCTGGTGTGGATTAGAAGCAACAGGAAGTGTCATTCATTATTGGTGGAAATGCAAATTGTCCACAGTCACTTTGGAAGACATTTTGGCAACATTTATAAACCTAATCTTATCAGATGATCCCACAGTTGTGCTCTCAGGTAATTACATAACTGATTGAAAACTTATGTCCAAAATAAAACTATAATCTCTAAGCCAGCAAGATGTCCTTCAACATATCAATCCATAAACTTGTTATATTCATACTGTGGACTACTATTCATCAATAAAAAGAATTAGCTATTAATCCATGTAACATCATTACTGACTCTTAAATTTATATTACTAAGGGAAAGATATCAGTCTTAAAAGGCTACATACTATTTGATTGAAGTTATGTAACATTCTGGGAAAAAGAAAACAAAATTATGGCGATAATGAAATGATCACAGTGAGGAGTGTGAGGTGGCAGCGGCATAGGGTAAAGCACAGGGGGTGAGAGTATGCTGTGTGATACTCTAACAGTGGGTACGTGACACAATGCATTCGTCAAAACCCACAGGACTCACAGCACAAAGAGTGAGCCAAATATGTTTTAAAATCCTGTAGGGGTTTAGTGAATCCCAGAACAACCACAGGAACTCATCTCATTTTTTTCATTTTAATCAGTATACCTATATCCTTAAGAATAAAAACTATTTTTCCATCTGTGTCATTTTCTTACTGTCTGAAGGACTTTCCTTAACATTTCTTGAAGGGCAGATCTGACCATGATGAATTCTTTCAGTTCTGTAGTCTGGTTGAGGCTATTTATTTTCCAGATGTGCCAAGTGGAAAGGGAGTGATTTAGAGGACTACCATGAACATGTGGAAGAAAAATTAACAAGTTAACATATGTTAACTTGACAAGCTCAGGGGAGGCCTGTGAGGCAGCCCTACAACTCAGAGACCTAACCACAAAGGACGGTCTGAAGTTAGAACTTATTAACTAAAAGCAGTTCTGGAGGGTAGTCAAGTCCTAGGCCAGTATTTTCCCCTTGTTAACAAAGGTCCATCTTAACCTTCACTGAGACCGTCTATTGCCTTCTTGCATCTATGATACCTTTGGAAAGTCAAGGTAAACTCCATTTTTTCCAAACCCCTTGGGCACAACCACACACCAGAGCTGAGACTACAAATTGCCTCATTGTTATTGCTATCATATTAATTGTTGACTGTTAACTATCCTTTACCCATTTATGTAAAAGAAGACATATATGTGTCTACCATTCATGTGACTATCATTTTACCTTTTGTCCAGTTCCAGAGGTCCACCCTCACTTTGCTTTCTCCAGCCTCCCCAATTTATAACCAATGGATTTCAGGTAACATCCTTATGTCTCCTCCTTTGAATGTAATTTATAAAATAAGGTGCTAAACTACCACTCACCAGAGCCTTTCTCAATCCACTGAGATTTTGCTTCCCAGCAATTGTCCGTTTGGCTCAAATAAACTCACCAAAAATTCTCTACAGGATTGAATGTTTCTTACGTTGACAAACTCTTTCCTTCTGAGGCTAAAGTGGAATTTGGATTTGGAATATAAAATGCAATCACATAGAGAATAATTTAACAATAATGTTGCCAGATTGAACACATGTTGTAAATTTAAATACAAACCTTGTAATCCCCAAATTTCACTCTATAAGCGTATGTGCACAAGGAGATATGCACAAGAGTATCAGAACCTCATTGTTCGTAAACAGCAAAACTATATGTATAAACAAATAAGAAATAAAAAACAAAGTAAAAAGCTTAATACGACTTATTGTTTATCAAAAGGAATATAGTTACAAACATTTGACATATCATACAACTTAATACTATATCATAGATAAAGTAAAGTTATGTGTATAAATATAAATAAATCCCACAAACATATTATGCTAACAGCAAGTTGAAGAAAAATGCACTCACTATATCTTATTTATATAAAAATAAATAATTTTGCAGACCACTTAGGAATCTAGAACTATATAGATAAGTACCAAGAAATACATGAGAATTACAAACACCAAATCTATGATCCTAGCTATCTTTGGGTAGGAGAAAAGGAAATGTGTTAAGGAAGAGAAACAGAGAGCTAAAACATAGTTAAAAATAGTATTATTAAGAAAAATAATTATTAAGAAAAATATTTTCCCAGATTATAAAATATTTATACTTAAATTTAAAAAGTAATTGTCATACATTTTATACAAACTATGAGGAAGCACAATTGTTGAAAAGCAAACAGTATGATGGTTGCTATTAAATTATTATAAATTGTATGGGAAATAAAACCCTATAATTGTCCCAGTCGGGGCACATGCCTGGGTAGCAGGCCAGGTCCCCAGTGAGGGCCATGTGAGAGGCAACCATACATTGTGCTCTTTCTCCCTTCCTTCTCCATTCTTTAAAAATAAATAAATGAAACCTTAAAAAAAGAAACCCTATAATTGTCTAGTTAAAAGCAATAAAGAAGTTTATAATCCAGTGAGGACAGGAGAATGGGGAAATTCACAAAAGTAAAGTGACAGAGAATATATGATGAATAGAGTACAAATTATCACAGTTTCAAATTGAGGGCTATTTTTGTCTAACTGGACAGATTAAGGAAATCAAAGGTGACAACAAAAGCCTGTGTTGGACATTTGCTTATACATTACTGCCAAATAGTGCAGACACTGTAAAAAATGAAAATAAACTGGATAAAACATAAATAATTGCTATAGTTAGAGCTAGATATGGATTTCATCAATTCCTCAGTGAGACTTCATTTAATTTCATTACACCCTTGGTACCTTGTCTCAATGTTATGTTAACAAAATTTAAACAATTATGTTTTATTTATTATTTTTAATTACAGTTTACATTTAATATTATATAGTTTCAGTTGCATAACACAGTGGTTAGACATTATTATAAAACTTACAAAATGATCCCCCTGGAAGTCTAGTACTCACCTGACACCATACACGGTTATTACAGTATTACTGACTGTATTCCCTGTGCTGTTCTTTATGTCCCCAGACAAAAGAGAATATTATAGATTGTTCTCCATCTCCTATGCAGAGCCAATCATTCTCAACTAATTTTTTGAAAACCTTTACAAATTTCCAATTTAAGCAATCTCTTCCTATACTATATTCAGAAGATGGCTGAACTAATCCATTAGAACTGACAACTGAGGTCAAGATATTGGTGCCTGGAGTGGGCAGACGGAGTAACCCAGTAAGTGTTGACGCTTAAAGCAGCATTTTCCAAATGGTAATTAGTTCCACTCCAGCTGCTAATAATGTTTCACATTTCTAAAAAAGTTTTCAGTCACATACATTTAGAAAACTTGGGTCATGCTAATATGCCTTATGAATTATTGGCTACAGGCTACATTAGCAAAAGTATCTGTGTTTTCCAAACTTATTTGATAATGTAAATGTTACTTTTTTAACTCCCTATTAACATCTGAATTTTGCCTTAAAGGTTACTTCTAACTGGGTGTAGATATGCATAAGCATGCCATAATTTTAAAAATTTAAGAAATCATGAAATAATTGACCTTTATAACCATTCTGATATTTATGTAAAATGTTACATTTCAACTTTCACTAAATCTAGAAACAATGGCTTTCACTCAATCTAACATTTTTTAAAAGAAATGGAACATTTTATCTCTTTCAACCAACTGAATATTACCATTATTTCTCTGGCCTATGCTCAACTTGAGTTTACAGTGAAATAAAATAAGGTATGAAGAACTTTCCACCAACTAGAACAATGTAATAGACCACACTAAAAAAGAATTCTCTGTCTCTGAAACTTTTTAAAACAGGAGGTGAATGGTTCCCTCTAAGATATATAAAGAATATTCTTAAATTAGGCAGTCCCTAAAGTACATTCAATTTTTTGGTGTTCATAGGTTACAAGAGGTCATAAAGAAATTGGATATACTTTCCTAATGAGTGTCAAAGTCAGGAAATAATTGTAATCCATTAAACCAGATGATTATTAAGTCTTTCATCAGCTTGAATGTTTCCACAAAAATTTACTTCAGTATTTGCACTATAATAATAACATAAAATTTACGTAGCCATAGGCTTTATGTTGTTTTTGTATTCAAATCCTAGACATAGCTATTTTACTGTCACATAGAAGGATATCAAACATGACTAAATCATTAATTCTGAAGTTGCATAAGTATAGGAAATGCTTAGGTCTTCATAATAGATTCAGGAGGCTTTTATACAATCTTTGAAAAATATGTTTAAATTTCTGGAAGGGTAATTGACTGCCTCCATCATAGCAACATATCTCCTTTAAACGAACTGAGCTATAGAGAGTAATATTGTTTAAAATTACCCTGGAGTGAAAGAACTCTTGCAATGGAACAATGCTATTAGTTGTGAGAACTAACTTTAAATACTTTTATAGTCGTGTAGATAAATAAGGCAGGGGAAAGAAAAAAACACAGTTATGAAAATAGTAGGAAAGGGAACATTTAATGATTTATGATGTCAGTATAATATAAAGAATGTTAGCATTATGAATAGAATTATGAATGAAATTGAAAATAACAACAGAATTCTTTGGTATTCTTTCATTTATAAGATTTCTGAGATATAAATGAGTCCGTTACCCAGAGCCAGCCTCTTGCGTTAACGCGTTGTTACTTGGAAAAGGAAGACTTACTAACATGGCCACACACAGTTTTATAACAGTAAAAAAATAGAAAAGATGCAGAAGAATTGCAGCGGCCATTCACATAGCTTTAACTATCACATGTCTACTCTCTAGATATGATTACAGAAGTGCTTTTCCTTTTTCCTTACATCTATTTAGTCTGAGTGCAGTGGCTCAGGAATTGCTAGAATATCTGTTTTTTTCTTTCTGAGGAATGTAAAATAAATTGTGTATAAAAGAAACAAAGTAATGAGGAAAAAAGGGAAGTGGAAAAAATATGCAAGCTGCACATGTGGTTCATATAGAGATTGAAAAGGAGAAAAAAAATCAAATGCAGGAAGCAACTGTGGAGGAGCAAGCAATGGGCCAAGGGTATGTGAGTATGTGTGTATATGTGTGTTTTCTCTTGCCAAAATATTCTGAGAACTAAATATACTTAGGGTATTAAGGATTCTGCACCCAGTTCCAATGTGTAGAGGGTTTTCCCCAACCAAACAGTTCTCGGACACTAGCTGAGTATGCTATAATTCAGCTCAAATTCAGACAATGCCTGGAGATGTAACATCAGGTCCCCCACATTAAAGGCTCAATTTTGTGAGACTGCTACCCACCACCCCACTACACACACACACACACACACACACACACACACACACACACACACTTCAGATGGCAATCACAAGTTCAGGTAATTACCTGTGCATCTGACCTACTGACTATAGATCAGAGGTTCAATTAATTTGCTGGAGTGCTCCCAGAACTCAGAGAAACATTTTATTTACTTAGGCTACTAGTTTATCAAAGACTATAACTCAGAAACAGCCAGATGTAAGAATTGCAAAGAGCCAGGTATGGGAAAAGGGCTCAGGGCTTCCATGCTTTCCCCTGGAGAGCCACTCTCCTAGCATCTCCATGTGTTCACCAATCTGGAAGCTCTCCAAACCTTCTCCTTTCAGGTTGTTATGGAGGCTTCATTACACAGGCATGACAGATGAAATCATCGGCCATTGGTGGTTGATTCAACCTCCCCTCCCATCTCCTCTCTTCGGAAATCAGGGAATCGGAAACAAAATTTCAAAATTCTAACCACGCAGTTGGTACCTCTGGCAACAAGGTCAAGTCTTAGGTGAGGTCCAAAAGACACATTTATCACTCTCATCACTAAGAGAATTTCAAGAGATTTAGGAGCTCTGTGTCAAAAGTGGGGACAAAGACCAAATGCATATTCTTTAATATAAATCACAATATCACAATTATACTAAGTCCATTTTGGAATCAGGGAAAGTGTAAGTAAATCACAGTCTTTTCAAGCTTTTATTCTTTATTTTTAAGATTTTATTTATTTATTTTTAGAGAGGCAAAGGGAGGGATAAAGAGAGGAAGAGAAACATCACTGTGTGGTTGCCTCTCACATGGACCCCACTGGAAACCTGGCCCGCAACCCAAGCATGTGCTTTGACTGGGAATTGAACTTGCAACACTTTGGTTTGCAGCCTGCGCTCCATCCACTAAGCTATGCCAGCCAGGGCTCTTTTCAAGCTTTTAAAGACACTATTCATTTCATCTGTGTTAGATTAATCCTCATCTATGAGGATTTATATACAGCTGTTGAAATTTGCATATATTTTCCAACAATATTAAGCCTTTAAACAATTAAAACAGAAGAGAATTTTTTTTCACATTTTTTCTTGTTCAAGTACAGTTGTCTCCATTTTCTCCCTACTACTCCCCTGATCCCAGCCATCCTCACTTCCCACCCTCGATCCTACCCTGCTTTGGCTTTGTCCTTGTGTCCTTTATACATGTTCCTGACAACTCTTCCGCCTTTCCCCCCATTACTCCCTCCCACCTCCCCTCTGGTTACTGTCAGTTTGTCCTTAATTTCAATGTCTCTGGTTATATTTTGCTTTTTTCTCTGGACCAAAATTTATAAAAAAGAAGAAATCTCTCACTTCTAGTTGGTTCCAGACTTATCTGTTAAGCATTCTCCCAAGGGAAAGGATGTACCTAAAATTCCATGGTGGTAATATCTCCTTAGTCTCAACTTTAAGGACTAATCTTTCGACCACGTAGAAAACCACAGAAATAGGATTAAGTGTTAGTGTTCCTTCTCACTAGATAAGTGAATTTTTAACAATAAAAGTCCAAGTATAAGATCGTAGAACTGAATTTTTATGGCACTTCTACTTGACAGCACACTGACCTTGCCATTACAGGATGGCTAGTTTCTTAGTAGTACACCTCCTCAAGTGCGGTTGCATCAGAAACATAGGGATCTACACTCACTGGTTCATTATTCTTCAAAATCCAGTCAGAGGAATGGAGTGCTAATTTATATGAGCTGTCTTAGCAGGAAGTGTTTTGGACACATGATATAGCTGGACACTTATTTATTGGACTGTGCTGACAAGCCCATCGTTAACGCTGAGTTACATAAATTTAGTCAAAGTATGCTGACCAGCAGAAGCCCAAAATTAGTATAACAATACTTCTGTTTACAAAAAAAAATAAAAATTCTCTGAGGATAAAATCCTATATTCACTACTATCTAATTCAATTTCCTTCAATCTGACCAAAGTTAAAAGTTAAATATTCACAATTTAAATCAACTAAACCTGAAATTTATTAAATATACTACACGTTTATAGAGAGACTATGAGTCCATTCTGTGTATGGAACTACCAATAATATTTAAGAGGTTAGTAAGCCCATAATGTGTGAGGCTCTAAGATAAAGTTTACTTGACTGCACTCCTCCCCACCATTGTTGCTGTGGTTATTGCTGTGGTAACTGAGGGGTGCACTACAGCTCAATCTTTGCTCAAATGTTTGCTCTAATTTTTTGATGTTCAAATCTACTTAGCTCACTGACCCCACTCTAATGATCATAAAGATGTAAAAATAATACAGACTTCTTTGGAATCTCATTTACTAGAACAGTCTTGCTAATATCATTCTCATCCCATTATGTTTATTATATTTAAGCTTCAATAGTATACTTCAGCCCTGGTCAGTGTGGCTCAGTTTGGTTGGAGCATCATCATTTAAAGCAAAGGGTCATAAGTTCAATTCCTAGTTGTGGGTTTGGTCCCAAGTCAGGGCACATGCAAGAGGCAACTGATCGATGTTTCTCTCCCTTCCTTTCTCCCTCTCTTTCCCTCCCTCTCTTTAAAATTGGTAAGCAGGCCCCTGGGTGAGGATTAAAGAAAACACACACACAGTATACTTCACATTCCTATTAATTAAAATTGATATAATTTTTCTTCCAATATAACTGTCTTATTTTCTGAACACTGTAACCCAACATAGTAGAGATCTAGAGATCTAATACATAGTAGGTAAGAAGCAGGACCTTTGAAATCAAACACTGTAACTTCTCCATTTTACTCTCCTAACAGAATTATTGTGCAAATTAAACCCATGTAAAGTGCTTAAGATACTAGTATATTATAGGTGCTCAACAAATATTGTCACTGTTGTTTTGTTGCTTATGAAGACAATTATTTAGGACCAACTATATTAGAGATAATACAGTTTTTCCATAGTTCAACTTAATAGAATTTTATATTGTTGCTTGATGCCAAAACCCTAGGTGAAAATAAAGTATTAATTTTGTTTCCATTTGATTTCTTAATAATTTTCATATGCATGCGTTTATTGGTTAATTTTATGTCTTCTAATATAATGCACATTCCACAACAGCAGAGACTTTTTGTTCTTTATTATCTCCCCAATATTTCTGACAGTTTCTGTACATACTAGATTCTTGAGAAATATTCTATTAAATACCAAGTAATTTTTTTCATTAGAAAACTTGGATGTAGCATCAATGATCAGGCCAAGAAAAACTTAGGACATTTCTGGATGACGAAGAGAAAACTTGGAGCTTCCTGGTTTTTCCTTGCAATGAATGTAATAAAACAATCTGATAACATGGCAACTCAATCTGGTAAAGAGACAATTAAATTAATACGGATGTTTGCTAAAATTAAACCAAGTTTTAATATTTAGTGGTAGCGTTATCAGTTACATTTATTTGTTTAGTAGTAGTTTTTATACTTTGTACAAGGACAAATATAACATTTTTAATAAGAAAAATATGTTCTCTATTAAGTTGAAAGATATAAATAAGACTATTTAATTTGCTAAGGCAATCTAATTTTTTTTTTAAATATTGAATACCATAAAATGTTTTGCTACATTTTTTGTTTGTCACATATCTGGAATTGAGAAAATATTTAGTATCTAGGATACCCAGGACACTCAATTCGTCCAGACATCTACCACCACCAGAGACCACAGGTGGAAGAATATATGTCCATATGGTAACAGAGCATTGACTAGTGAGGATGTTCTCTTTCTCAAGTCACTGGTATTCTTTCTTAGAATATGTGTGGCACATCTTTTGCCAAGTTTAGACATAACCAAATTACCTGCCTTTTCCCTTCAGGCCCACATCTCTTACTGCATAAATGTCATTGTTATATGAGTGAAAGAAAAAGCAGTGTAAGGAAAAGAAAAGCAACTGAGAACAAAAGGAAGAATCCTTCTCTAAAACCTATAGAATAAGTGGCCAAATTTGCACAGCCACATCTTTCTAAATTAGGCAAATCCAGTGAACTGAAATAAGTCATGATTATTTAAACTCTTCTGATACACAAAGATGAAAGCATACCAAATTAGTGGAAATCCAAAAAAGAGGGAGGTCGCGCATTGATGCAGAAATATCTAGCCTTTGCTATATTGTATATGTTTCCCTTTGCTTTAACAGGGAGAAAACAGGAAATTAGAAGACACCCAACTCTTCAATCCATTGTCTTTTAAATTTCCATTAAAGCATTGAAATGAACGTGTGCATTGTTGTGCTTGAGTATTAACTCATCTCCCACTAAAACATAAGCACCATGAGGGTAGAAACGACCTAGAATATAGTTAACACTCAATAATTATTTGTTGAAAAAACTCTTTAATTTAACAAGAATAACATGAATTCAGCAGTCAGTAAATTAATAGAGTGCCTTATATACACTTACATAAATAAATGTGTGTGTGTGTGTGTGTGTGTGTAAAAAAGACCTTCGTGATTCAGCCTCTACCACAGTCTATGATAAGGGACTACATGTGCTTTCTGTACCGATACTTAAACTGTAATCCTACCAGAGTTCTTTATCCATCAACATCGGCAAACTCCTGGTATCACAGCTACATGCTGGCTTACTTTGTGATATTCATGGTCATATTTTTGCAAGATGAAGAGGCATACATATTATATATGTTAGATGTAACTCTCTTGTTTTTTCTCTCCACCCCCTTTGCTTTTGACTTAAAACTATGGCAAATCTTCTGTGAAGGATTTTTCTCTTCATTCAGCCAAGACTCCTTTCCTATTATTATAAAGTAAACTTTTATGCTTTGCTTAAATTTTTTTTGTTACAATAGTCACTCTCTTACTTTAGATTTTCTTCAAATGAGTATCATAAGCAAAATATTCTTTTATGTTATGCTCATCATTATGATCTATCTTAATTTTGAAAAGAAACTTTCAATACCTTAATAAAGATAACACTACTGTGAATATCATTGTTTATATTTGTGCAACAATAATAAAAGAACTTTATTTCAAGAGGGTTTGCATAAAAACAGCAGGAGAACTTCAATATATAGTAAATCATAAGCACAAAAACACTGTGCTGTACCTGATGTGCTCCACAAGACTGTGTAGGCCAGAAAACGCTTTGTGGACACATCTGCCTCACACCAGTAATTAACTGTCAGCAACTAGGTAGCTTGTACATATCAGGTTTACAATGAAAATACGTCAGCTGAATACTTTCTCTGATAGAACAATTATATATTCTATGATTTGGAAGTTTTATCTAATTATAGATATTAAACATCAAATCTTAAAGATGTATAATTTCAAATGGCTTACTAAATAATTTAAATTCAACTTATTTCAGCTATTTTTCTACCAACTTTACCAAGTCTACTTTTTCATATACCTATGTTATAATGCTATAAAATATATAGGAAAAATAATTTTCAGAAATAACCATGTGAAAATTAATAAATTGATTTTGTAATTAAAAACTAAGAAACAATGAACTCTAAAGAGGTGCCTTGTTTTAGTGATAACATTGGAATATAGCTAAAAGAACCACAAAGCTCAGACTCCACCCAAGAAGGAGTGTTTAGGGAAACTCAAAGTCCCTAGGGATGATGAAAAACAAACAAAAATTGCAAGGGCACCAGAGGAATTTCAACCTCCAAAGCTTAAATATAGAACAAAAAATAAACACAAACCAACATGTAGCAAGATTAACACAAAACATCACACTAAAAATCTATACCTCAGTTCCTATTACCTGAAATATTATGCTTGGCTTTCAGAAAAAAAAAAAAAAACCTAAACCTGGGGGAATAAAAGACCCAGTCTAAACAAACAAAGCAAAATACAAACCAGATTTAGATATGATAAAGATATTGGATCTATAAAAGCTGGAGTTTAAATAACTATGATTAATAGGCAAAGGGCTACAGTGGAAAATGTAGATGACCTGAAAGAACTGATGGGTAATGTAAGCTGAGAAATAAAAAGTCAAAGAAAGATCAACCTTGTTTTTGGAAATGAAGGATTATTTTGATGAGATCACAAAGGAATTATCAGTGAGCTTCAAGATTGGTGAATAGAAACTTCACAAACTGAAATGTAAAGGCAGAAAATAATTTTTAAAAATCCAACAATTGTGAAACATGTTATTGTAATACCAGCAGGAGAGGCTATAACAGAGCTGAAAAAATATTTGAAGAAATAATGAAAGAAAATTTTTCAAAATTAATTGTAAACACCAAACCACAAAACAAGAAGCTAGTTCAGAAAACACCAAACAGGAGATATAAGTATTTTGTACTTAAACTAAAGAAAAACAAAGACAAGAAAGCCGAATCAGAAATAAACCTAACCAAGGAGGTAAAAGACCTGTACTCAGAAAACTATACAATGCTGAAGAAGGAAATTAAGGAAGACACAAACAAATGGAAGCTTGTACCATGCTTATGGATTGTAAGAATTAACATCATCAAAATGTCTATACTACCCAAAGCGATCTATAGATTCAATGCAATCCCTATTAAAATACCAATGGCATATTTCACAGATATAGAACAACATTTCAGAAATTTATATGGCACCATAAACAACCCCGAATAGCTACAGCAATTTTGAGAAAGAAGAGCAAAGTAGGAGGGATCACAATACCTGATATCAAACTGTATTACAAGGCCACTGTAATCAAAACAGCCTGGTACTGGCATAAGAACAGACACATAGACCAATGGAACAGGATACAGAGCCCAGAAATAAACCCAAGTCTTTATGGTTAATTAATATTGGACAAAGGGGAAAACAGCATAAAATGGAGTAAAAATAGCTTCTTCAACAAGTGGTGTTAGGAGATCTGGACAGCTACTTGCAAAAACATGAAACTCGATCACCAGCTTACACCATACACAAAAATAAATTCAAGGTGGATAAAAGACTTAAATATAATTCATGACACCATAAAAGTCCTAGAGGAAAATATCTGCAGGAAAATCTCAGACATTCCATGCAGCAACAACTTCACTGATATGTCCTCTAGAGCAAGGGACACAAAGGAAAGAATAAACAAATGGGACCTAATCAAAATGAAAAGCATCTGCATGGCTAAAGAAAATAGCATTAAAATGAAAAGAGAACCAACTATATAGGAAAACATGTTTGCCAATAACTCAGACAAGGGTTTGATCTCCAAAATGTATAAAGAACTCATGTAACTCCACTTCAGGAAGACAAAAAAATTTT
The DNA here is from genome assembly GCA_004026765.1 of Micronycteris hirsuta. Classification (NCBI taxonomy): domain Eukaryota; kingdom Metazoa; phylum Chordata; class Mammalia; order Chiroptera; family Phyllostomidae; genus Micronycteris; species Micronycteris hirsuta. Next base: position 90,047 of record PVJI01002276.1, on the reverse strand, counting down.
TTTTAAATGGGCAAAAGACTTGAACAGACACTTCTTCAAGGAGTACATACAGAGGGCCCAGAGACATATGAAAAGACACTCAGCATCATTAGCCATCAGAGAGATGCAAATTAAAACCACAATGAGATACCACTTCACACCAGTCAGAATGGCTATCACTAATAAGTCAACAAGCAACAAGTGATGGCTAGGATGTGGAGAAAAGGGACCCCTACTACACTATTGGTGGGAATGTGAACTGGTGAAACCACTGAGGAAAATTTCCCCAAAAAACTAAAAATGGAACTGCTTTTTGACCCAGCAATTCCACAGTTAGGAATACACCCTAAGAATCCCAAAACACCAGTTCAAAAGAACTTACACACCTCTCTTTTCATAGGAGAGCTATTTATAATAGCTAAGTGTTGGAAACAGCCCAAGTGCCCATCAGTAGATGATTGCATCAAAAAAACTGTGGTTCATTTACACAATGGAATACTACACAGTAGAAAGAAAGAAGGAAGTCCTACCTTTTATGATAGCATGGATGGAACTGGAGACCATTATGCTAAGTGAAATAAGCTAGTCAATGAAAGACAAAAGTCATATGACCTCACTTTCAACTGAAATATAATGAACAAAATAAACTAGTGAGAAAAATAGAACCAGAGACATGGAAGCATGAAACAGACTGAAAGCCTTAGGAAGGGAGGAGGTAGGGGTTAATGGTGGAAGGAAAGGAAAGGGACTAGTCAAAAACATGTATGAATGACTCACAGACATGGGCAATGGAGAGGGGATTGACTGTGGGTGGGAAGGGTGGACTGGGGGGAGGGAGGGATAGAAAAAAGAAATTGGGACAACCATAATAGAATAAACTATAAAAAAAGAAAAGAAAAGTTATCATAATTTGTAGAATGTGGTGATAGCAGTACTTATTGGGAACTTCACAGCATCGTATGAATATCTTAGAAATGAAGAAAAATATGCCCTGACTGGTATGGTTCAGTGGATTAAGTGCCTGCCTGCAAATTAAAGGGTCACTGGTTCCATTCCCAGTCAGGGCACATGCCTGGGTTGCAGGTCAGGTCCCTAGTTGAGGGTACGGAAGAGGCAACCACACATTGATGGTTCTTTCCCACTCCTCATTTCTACCCTTCTCTCTAGAAATAAATAAATAAAATCTTTTTAAAAATAAAAAAAATAAAAGAAACGAAGAGAAATATAAGATCAGTCATAACTTCTGCCTTAGGAAACTAAAGAAAGGAATTTTAACTAAAAAAAATCATAATAGAAAGTAAAAAAAATTAAGAGCAGAAATCATTGAAATTGTAACCAAGAAAAAGATAGAGAAAAATCAATAAAACCAAAATTTAGTTCTTTGAAGAGAAATAAAATTAACAAAACTTTAACCAAGGTAACTAAGAAAAAAATACAGAAGATACCAAAGAAAATATACTAAACTGATACAGTACAAATTCTAAATGACCAGATTTACCTGGAATTGACCAATATTAAATATTTTCCATAAAAACATTGTCACCTATTTTCACTCCTGAAATTTTTAGCTTGTAATTTTTATTCTAGGATACTAAATAATGATTATTATTCTTATTAATTATCATTTAAGAAATCTAACAAAGCTTTTCTTAAAGGAGGAAAAGTACAGATTTGCAGAATGATCTCATTTAGGTACAACATGGTTTAATAACCATGGTTTAAAATATCTTCTTAATAGAAGATATCTTCTTCCACATTGAAGAATTAGTAATCTCATTAGTCTGTCAGCTTCCTATAAACTCTGGCCTGATAGAAGACTACCTCCAAGCAGTGAACAGGATTGTGTAGCTGAAAACAATCTAACATCACATTTACCACTGTGATTAAAGAAACAGAGCACTGATTAGTCCCTGGAGTAACATACACCCATAGATTAAGTGTCAGTACTAAAAATTACACTTTAGATCATGGCCTTGCAAACCTAAGAAGGCTTATACCACAATATTGCCACAGCTTTTTTTTTTTTTTTTAAGATTTTATTTTTATTTATTTTTAGAGAGAGGGGAAGGGAGAGAGAAAGAGAGTGAGAGAAACAGCAATGTATGGTTGCCTCTCACATGGCCCTCACGGAGACCTGGCCTGCAACCCAGGCATGTGCCCTGACTGGGAATCGAACCGGGACCGCTTGGTTCCCAGCCCGCGCTCAATCCACTGAGCTACACCAGCCAGGGCCACAGCTTTTGATATGCTAAAATGAGTTAACTTGATTACTGCTTCGATTTCATTTATTGTTATTGGTCTATTCAGGTTTTCTGTTTCTTCAGTTTTGGGAAATTGTAAGTTTCTAGAAATTTGTCAATTTTGCCCAAGTTAACACATTTCTTGGCATCACATATCTTATAATACCTAGGATTTCTGTGATATCAATTGTTACTTCCCATCTTTTATCTCTGATTTTATTTATTTGGGTCCTCTCCTTCTTTTCTGATGAGTCTGGTTAAAGGTTGGTCAAACTTGTGTATCCTTTCAAAGAACCTGCTCCTGGTTTCATTAATCTCTGTATTTGTTTTTTTATTAGTCTCTATGTCATTGATTTCTACTCTGATCTTGATTATTTCCCTCAGACCTGCTCTGGGTTTTGTTTGTTGTTGTTCTTCTAGTTCTTTTAGGTGTAGTGTTAGATTGTTTATTGGAGATTTTTCTTGCTTCTTGAGGCAGGCCTGTATTACTATGAACTTCCCCCTCAGGACTGTGTTCTCTGTGTTCCATAGGTTTTGGGAATTATGCAAAAGTGAATTAAGCCACTCAGGGAAAGAAAAATACCACATGATCTCACTTATATGTGGAATCTGAGGAACACAATAAACTAATGAACAATATAGTAACAGAAGGTTAAATACATAGAACAGACTGACAGCTGCAAAAAAAGAAGGGAGTAAAGAATGGGATGAAAGCTGGTGAAGGGATTAATCAAAGAACATTCACATAGAACCCATGGACACTGGGGCAACAGTGTGGAGATTGACTTGGGGTGGGGAGAAGGTATAGCTGGGTAAGGGAAGGGAAGGGGTGAAAAGTGGTAACAACTGTGGCAGCTAAAGCAATAAAAAAATTTTTTTAATAAAAAATAAAATTAGTTAACTTGAAAAGATCTATGGTTAGAGTTAATTTTTAAATTATTTCATGTTTCCCTTCATGTAAGTCATTCAATAATTAGAAAATATAATTTAAAAATCTAAGATAATATATAAACTTATTTTTTTAATTTATTTTACTTTATTTATTTTTAGAGGGGAAGGGAAGGAGAAAGAGAGGGAGAGAAACATCAATGTGTGGTTGCCTTTCATATGCCCCATACTGGGGACCTGGCCTGCAACCCAGTCATGTGCCCTGACTAGGAATCGAACTGGTGACCCTTTGATTCACAGGCCCACACTCAATCCACTGAGCTATACCAGCCAGGGCAATATATAAACTTTTAAAATAAATTGTACATTTAATTATCTCATTTATCTAAGGATATTATATAAGCTCTAGGAACTATAATTGATTTCTGTGTTAATGATTTGTGAACTAGAGAAATGTATTATTAATAGAGATGTTTGAAGCTGAAATGTCTTCTAGAAAATGTATAGTGCATGATATACTTTAAAGAGTTGACTGTTCAGACTTGAACCCCACCAACTAATAGTGAGGTAAATAATATGTAGCTTCAAGGATAGAATAACTAGTATTGTTCCAAACAATATCACAAAGACTATTTCCTACTTACTCCATATGGACTAGACAATCTTTTCTAATAACAGATTACACTCAACAATATATGTCTGTAGCTAGCTTCTGTTTGGCCTTGATCCGTGACCCAGTAGGGAGTCTAGCCTATGTGTAATGGTAATATGGTTTCTCCCTACCTTTCCTGACATTTCCTTGTGTCACTCAGTTCCTGGTTCCCTTCTGTGCTGACTGAACTTGCTATTCACTTCTTCATTCCATATCAATATTTCATCATAATTACTAACATCACTCACAGCCTACATCCCTTAGAACACAAAGGATCACATCTATGAATTCACTTTCCACTTTAGGGTTTAGCCAATTCATGATCTCAAAACAGAGTTGGGCTTTCTATATTTTATGTACTGCTCAATACACTATTCAATTCACAAATAGATATAATTGTATTCTATAATTCATAAAACTATAAGTACTTAGTTAATTTTATTAATTTTAGATGCTTTTAGTTGTTAATAAAAAATCAAATGCTTTAAACAAGAAAGGATGTTTACTTGTTTTTCTAACAACAACAAAACAGGTATAGGTCAGGGTTTAGGCATGGTCTGACTTGAGATCCACCTTAAATTCTCTGTGATATTGCTTAATCTGAATTTAGCATTATGGCAAGGTGAATGGTATTCATCTAATTGACTTATGCCAATAAGGACCCAACTCTGAAGTTGAAGATGAGGTTAACTCTCCCCATTCATTTAGCTAATTTATTAGAGTAAGGTAGAATGTTGGGGATTACCCAGCATCTCTACATGCCTCAGAAAACTATGAAGATGTAAGGTTTATAGAATTCATAGGAAGATATATTAGCCTTATGTAATGCCTGAAATATTATAAAACCAGTCTATTTTCTACCCAAAAAAGGACACAACACAAAGTTTCAAATATCTATGTCTATATGCTCAGATGCAAATTCCCCAAGAATATTCTAATTTCTTTGTTCAGCCCTCTTCATAAGTCTATTTATGACCTAGTGATATACGGATAAATGAAGATTTATCTTCCAACAACATTTTCACCACCCCATGGTAATAATTACATGACGAATGGCTCACCTTTGGAATTGAGAAGGATTGAATAGAATATACAAAGTTCGTTGGCCATAGCACATATTATAACTAGATGCTGCCCTGGTAGTGTAATAAATTCTTTGGCCAGTAAATCTGGCAGTTTCCAGTTTTGCTTTCTGGGACAATAGCTCTTGTTCACTGTCCTACATGTCTATACCTGGGACAGACATAAGCATGATGTCTTTCTGGGAACTGGATCAATTTAACAGTACTTTTATTAAAATATTTCTGTAGACCAAGAGATTAAATAAACATCCAGCTTTAGGATACTTGAACAATGTAGTCTGCTATAGTAGACTAAGTCATTTTACCCTTCTTCACTCCTTCCTTTATTCATGTCTTTGTCATATGACTTTGACCCTCCTACGTGAAGCAGCATATATTCCACACCTTACTAATCTTGGATAGTCTTAGGACTTACTTGGGCAATGGTGTGTTAGTGGACATAATGCAAGTAGGGATTGAAATGAGTGTGTCTATTTGAGCTTGCTTTCCGGTGCTTTTTCTACCATCATGACATCATATCCTAGAGGGCCACTGGTCACAGAGAATAACCAAGACAGAAACTCATGGTTTGGAGATAACCTAGATGAACTTAGCTTACATCTGTCTGCCTTTTCCTAGCCAAACCACAGGGAATTGAGTGAGAAATAAGGGCTTTTTTATTGTATGCTACTGAGTTAAAGAGTGTTTTTTTCCAAAATGTTATTAATAATATAGATGATGATAATAAAATTGGTACAGTAATGTCACAACAAAATTTTAAAATAGGTAGCATTGTAGTTAGGACCAGTAGGGGGAAAAGTCACTTGTAACAACTATGACCTGAAAAAGAAAAAAATATATATATATATTTATAAATTTTATACACACACACACACACACACACACAAGTATCTATAGCCTTGGGAAAGAGGGTTACCAGGAGGAATGTTGAAATAATGAGCTGGCTCCCACTAAATGCCTTTGATAAATTTTTTTAAAAAAGGAATAAGCTAAGGGAAAAAATGGCCAGTTGGTAAACAAATTTAAGAGAGAATATAGAACCCCCAAAAATCTGGAACTTAGACTGGAAAATAAAACTGTTTTCCAAGTCCCACAAAAGAGTCAATTTAATATAAATAATGGGGGGTTAAGTAAACTCAGTAAACTCAACTGTAGTTATAGCTTAAATAAAAGTTGGCATGGCCATCATTTCTAAAAGAATTAAAGTGATCTTTCTTGGATCTGGTTCCCCAGAGCAAACTGAGTCAAAATTTCAGGTGCAAGTGATTTATCAAGGAGAAACTGGCAAGGGAGTATAGAAAGTAGGATAAGGAAGTGGAAGAAACCAAGAAGGGTGAAATTTTAAGTCTCAGAGTCAGCCTCAGAGTTCCATGGGGAACTTCTACGCATAAATCAACACTTTGATGTTTGTGTCTCAAGGCAAAGAACTGGGCTTATTTTTGTATGTCACCGAAATTTGTGGCTGTTACATCACAAAATTTCAGATACAGTGACTAAGATATTACTTCAAAATTTTGTGTCAATTATGTATTAATTCCATCTTGTGATACACTAATCAAAGCTAAAGCTCATGTTGATTTAATGTCTCTGAATCTAATAGTAAACAAATTTCATTGTTCTGACAATATTTGGGATAGCTGCAAAAGATTATATTTCACCTGCCCCAAATAATAAATCTGCTATTTCTATTGTTTCCATGTTTGTTGCTTTCATTTTTGTTGTTTAGAGAGAGATAGGCTGGTCCAAATCTAGTCAACTCCACGGTTCTGGATTTGCAGCCATTTGGTGATTACAGTCCTCAGGCAGAAAGCACTCTCTTAGTGATGTGAGAACATAAAGCTTTGTGTGAGGCTAGAGTTTTTTTTTTTTTTTTTTTCTTTATTTAAATTTTATTGTATTTTTTGCTTACCATTTAACCCCCTTTATACTCACTCTCCCCACCTACAGTCACCACACTGTTGTCCATGTCCATGAGTCCTTTTTCCTTTTTGCTCAATCCCTCCACCCCTACATCCAGCCCCATAGCTGTCATCCTGCTCTCCATCCATGAGTCTGTCTCTATTTTGCTTGTTAGTTCAGTTTGTTCATTATTTAGACTTAACTGAAGTCTAAATAAATTTGTCACAAACTCTAGTATTCTGAATTTCTCTGAAAGTCCTTCTCCAATAAAATCCACAGATTATGGAGAAAATAATTTCATCATAACCACTGCGGTAATAGTAAAGTAGTAAAATGATCCAAGGAGAAAGCCTTAAGAGATAAGTTCAGATAAATGCATTTTGGGGGAGAGTGGTGTGGAACACTGTTGGCAAATAAAGGCATACAGTTAAATCTGAATTTCAGATAAATGAAAAATCTTTAGTATCAGTATATCCCAATATTACATAGGAAATACTTATATTTTAAAAATGTTCTTTATCTGAAACTCAAATTTAACTGAGAGTTTGTTTCTACTGTCCTTTTGCTTTTATTTTGTTTTTGATAATTTTGCAACACTGGGGAGGTGGGGCGTGATGTGGAAGGGCAGATTGTGTAGAATATTATAGCAATTTCCAAGTCTTTGTCTTTTACTTTAAGTGACTTTAAAAAAAAAGTGGAGTTAGTGGGTAGAGGGATTAAGCAAAAAAGAGAAAGGACTCATGGACATGGACAACAGTGTGGTGATTGCTTGGGGGAGAGAGTATAAGGGAACTAAATGGGGATGGAAAAATATAATGAAGATTAAATCAAAAAATAAATGTAAAAGTGAAACAATAAAAAAGAATGGCTTTAATCTAAGGAATCTAAGGAAAGATATGATATGTCTTATTTTTTCTCTAGTGTGTCAAAGCTCCAGAGTTTGGAACGGACAACCAGACCCTTTAAACACAGGGAACAGGTCTTTCAGCAATTCTCTCCCTGCATTTTTCTGGTTATAGTTAGAAGAATCCAACTCTTGAAATACATAAAAAATGAATTTTCAGGCAATTTTTATATAATCTAGCTCTTCAAATTTACATATAATTATTTCAGTCTTTATAAATAAAATGTACTTTTTAGCCTTCAAAACAAAAAGTAGGGAATACGCAAAAGAGAAATGATGGAAGCAGGAAGAGAAGCTAGAATTTTCCAAATAATTAAACAAGGGCTGGTGACATGCAGTAAGATTGTAGGAGTGTTAACAGTGTTGTTATGTGATTCTGGATTTATTCTAAAGGTGGTGTAGACAGGGTATGCTGATGGATTAATGGTGAATATAAAAGAAAGGAGCCAAGGACAGCAGTGGGTTTTTTCCCCTTTGCCAACTGGAGGAAAAGATTTCCCATATAATGGAATAAGAAAGATCACAGGAAGAGCAGGTTTGAACATGAAATGAGTACTGTATTCTAAAGAAGTTAAATTTGAGAAATTTGATGTACATCCAAGTGGAGATGATGAGTAACAATTAGTTGGAACCGAGGAAAATGCCCAGGATGACAACAAAAATTTGATAATAATCTGCTTATAGATGTTATTTAAAGTCACGGAATGAAGTATGAACATATTCGCTTTTTGGAGGTTAAGCTTTGACCTCCTGGGTCAAAATTTATACTTGCTATCCTGAAGTGTGCTAAGATCTGACCCAAATTATTGGTCAAATAACCACAATAGGTGGTTTACTTTAAGAAATTGTGAGTTTTCCCTTCCAAGATACTACTCTAGCTGAGGTTACTATAAGGTCTTCAACAAGGGAGGCTTAATATCAGAATATTGTGATAAAAAATTTCTGGTAAATTTATAAATTATCTCTGAAATAAAAGAAAATCAGTACCTGGGAAGTCACAGATTCACAAAAACTGAGAGTTCTAAAATATTAAAATATATAGTATATTTCATAAACTTAGTTTCAAGAGAATATGGATATTACTTTAAAATACTATGCTCCTTATAAATTTGAAACACAGTTACTGCTTTTGAAGTAGACAAAATAACCATAATTTATGCTGTTATATTAACATAACTTCCAGCTGTACTTTAATAATTTGTAGTGTTATACCCTAAGAACTACGATCCTTCTGTGATATTTTTTACTTGGGTAAACAGCTATCACTCTAATATAATGTCATATACCAAAGAACAAAAATAAAAGTATAATTTTAATTTCATTATCAAAGCTCAAAATTATGATTTTAACTGACTTTGGGTACTTAAAAAATCAATAATATTCAAGTTAATTTCATGATGAAAATTTATACCTGGTAACAAACATCTGAATGAAACTTTTCTAAAGGCCCCATGCATTACTGATTGTGAAACATTCTGCAGTGCTTCTCAAAGTCTTCAATATGGTAATGTTCTTTGTGAATTCGAAACGTTTTTGAGATTTATGTGAATGGTATTGATAGTATACACTTTAGGGAAGAAAACTTCTCTAGATGCATACTGTTGATTATATGCATTTTGTAAGCAGATTACTAAAGCAAAATAGAAAAAAATAAGAGGAAGTTATTTTTAATATGTTTAGCTGTAGATTATACTAATACTCAGCTATAATAAGGAGGGACTCAAGACAGATGATAGATAAACATACAAATATTGATATAGAAATATTATCTATTAATACTAATAGTCAATATTAATATTAATGAATGGAGTTTGATCACAGCTATAGTATCGGATGATAAAGAAGAACCATATCTGAATCCACCTTATTATATATAATTTATTCCATGCTTATGTTTTTAAAACATATGTGGCTCTATAGTATACACAAACTTCTCTATATATTGAGTTATGGCAATTATTTTATTCACAGGACAAATAGGTGTGGTCAAAACCCTGGACTGATCTAAGAGAGCTGGTACAGGGAAAAGAAGATGAATAGCTATGCTGCCCATTTTATGCTTAACACAAAGGGAAAACAAGTTATCTACAGAAATATTGACACTGAGCAGGACTGAAACCGCTGGCGTGCAGTAGTATGAGTTTGGTCAAAATCAAAGCACTGATATTGACAGCAGCATCATGAAAGATAGTGAGCAGAAAATACCTATAATTCTCTAGGGCTGGTGGCTTTGGAAGCATCTGCTAAGTATTTATTAAAGCATTCCAGTAAGGGGCATTTTAGTGACATTTTTTATGGCATTCATACAGCTAAAATATAAAGCCTACTGTATTTACCTAGTGCAATTTATAAGTACAATTTTTATAGTCAGGCAGCTGAGAAGCTTGGCAGGCAGTAAGATAAATTTGAAAAAGATACTTTTTCTAAGAAATATTTTTAATCATTAAAAACATGTACAACTTCATAAATTTAGACTGCTTATCTAAATATAAAATATTCACACTACTTTGTTACCTTCTCTTGTTATAGTAATTGGGAATGTATCTGATTTTATTTTACGATAACAAGCATTGTATCTGTACCAACATCATGAAATAATCTTGAATTGATCCCTGTATTTAGTTTTTTTCATGCTGTGTAATTGATAGAAATTTAATAATCATAACCCAAGTTTACATTTCACACTCAATAGAATTCACACATAAAATGTTGACTATTTTGTAGTTTTATTAGCTCTCAGAATCTAGATCACAAAATGGTAGTTTTATAGTGACTTTGGCAACTTTTATTATGATTTCTGTAGTAGAAATGCTTTAACTATAAGATAAGTGGATTTAGGAGACTCTACTCAAAATATTACGAAATATTTAATAGTATAAGAAATGCTTTGCAATCTGAAAAGAATAATCCATTCTGATTTAAGCACAAATTAATCATGCATTCAACCTGCATGCAAGTTTACTTGCATACATTCTTTTAACACATATTTGCTGAGTGGATAAAGTGCCAGGTATTTTACTCTGCACTGAGTAAAAAAGGTAAATAATAGACAGTAATTGTTCTTCTAAACTCAGTATGGGAGCTAGAGAACCATAACACTCTGGTTAAAATTCTCTGGGCTATTACTTCATCTAGCCTGCAGTCACTGGGACAGGAAAAACTTGTATTCCAACCCTGATCAGTCACTTCCTAATTGTGTGGCTCTGGTCAAGTTACTTAAACTTTCTAAACTCTAGTTCCCTCTTCTTTTAGAAAAGTTTCCTTTGCTTTTAAAAAATATCACTTAAGGATTATGAGAATTAGATGAAATAATACATGCAAACTCTAATACTACTCTTCTAATATTTATGTTCCTAATAATTTATACAAAATAAGAATCCAGAAGTACAGTGACCAACTCAAATATAATGATTATTCTGATCATTTATACTACTATTACCATGGAATAAAGTATACACAGATTCAGAACTCAAGTTAAAGTAGTTCTTTAAATAAAGAAGAAAAGTAAAGTTAAAGTAGTATAAAATGTTAATATATTTTATATATGAAACATTAGACATTGTGGAAAAGAAAGCACTGTTCTTATCTAAGATAGCATGAGGTAGCTCTGGCTAATGTTCATTTGTGATTATGGCTTTGGAATCTTTTCACACCACACTCCTTTTCATATACACTTACCTTATAACAATGTTAAAAACATAAGTGGTCTTGTAATTTGAATAAAAATTACATACAAATTAGAAAATATATTTTACCAAAAAAATCACAAAATATGTTCCCTATTGTTGTTTTACACGAACAACATTTAAACTAGCCCCATTTATTTGCCAGGCATTTGATTTCCCTTAAAAAAAATTTTACCCACATAAGGTGAATACATTTGGGCTTATTTCTGTTTCTTCACATGTGTTCTCTTACACATAAGTGAAATATAGCTTAAGATTAAAAACATGTTACATTTGATGGCATGCAACTATTATTCTAGAAATTGAAAATATCTATTTTTCATGCTATTTTCAATAAAATTTTAATCTCTATATTTTTTAAATATGTAAGGTGGATAAAATAAAGACACCTAAAAGCGGAGCGAGGGACAAAGAAAGAACACCAGTAACAATCTCCTATATGATGAAGGAATGCAGCGGAATGTAAATATAGTGGATCCTTGTTTGGATGGCTTTTCTCTCTTAGGGACGGAATCTGAAGATACATTAAAGGTAGATCACCATTGTTAGAGAAAACACACATCATGCAGAGAGATAAGATTTCCTAAGCAGCAGAAGCCATAGAATTAGATCTTGAAAATCTTCATTTTCATTTGGTTGTAAGTTATTGAGACCAAGAAATTTAGCAAGATGTAAAAGAATTACCTTGTCAATTCAAGCAAATATTGCACAAACCATGTTTCAACACTTCCTTGTTTCAGATGTTCTATTCAAAATTCCAAATGAACAGGAAAAAGACTGAAGGACATTGTGACAGAAATTCTCTGCTGTCATTCTGCTCTAACTTGTAGGGGCTAGGTCACATTAACACAGATGTGGCTGACAGAGGCAATCTGAGTATTTATCAAGGAAAGAAGGGGGAATTACAAAATCCTAAGAATCTATTCAAAATGGCAGTTGCTATAGAGTTGGCAACATTTAATCACTTGATCAATTTAACCATCTTCAGATGAACAGCAAGATAAGAAAATATGGCATATACAAAACATAATTTCTTCTATGTATCTCATCTCCCACGTATTCCTAGAAAGTATACACATAAAGTTCTATACAGGTACTGAAATAAAATCATAGTTAAATATTTGGTACATATATTAGGATATTGGTTATACTGTTTCAAGCAGAGGTGACATACTAGTCAATTCAATTAAGTAGTTTATTTCTTCCTTGTTGCATGCACTATAGCAATGAGCGGCTAAGGCATGGTAAAGTGGCACTGTCCTTCTCAATGTATGACTTCCACGTCTTGGTCCAAATAAGCAGCTCCGTTTTTTATTTTAATTACTTACAAACCATGGAGAAGGCAGAATAGAATTAAGAAGCATATGCTAATTCCTTTTAAGAAAAATACCAGATAATGATTCAAAGCAGTTTTGTTCATTTCTGCTGATCAGAACTTAGTAAAATGTCCACATTCAAATGCATGGAAGCTGGAAAATGTCGTGTTTAATTTGGTCAACCATGAGGCCAGTTACAATTGTTACTATGCAAAATGGTAGACTGAATGTCGATGTATAACAAGCAATCTGTCACAAAGCTTTTAAGAAACTGATAAATAAGGCCAGCAAAATAAATTCAGAATAGCTAATAGCTAATGTAATGTAATGTAACGGACATAACAAGACACAAAGTATGAAAATTACTAATTCTCTAATAAGCAAAGTGGCCTGAGATTTTCCTAAAACAGAACCCCCAAAATGCAGCAGAGATTTCAAGTGTTTATTGAGATCTAAGTTCCTAGAGTGAACCTAAAAATGTCTCAAGTTTCTTCTGACTCTGTATAATAGTTGAAAATATATATTCTTTTGACCTGGCTCTGATGCTTATGGCAAAAGCAGATGAATATAAAAGTTATATTGATTTTTAAAAAGTATTTATTTGTCTCAAATTCTGAGTTCAAATGATAATATTTCCTAAAGCTTATTATTATGAAATTGAATACATTTTTGTTAAAAAAATTATAGTAGCTTAGGTTTCATTAAGGAAAACTTTAGATGATGCTTGATACTTGATCTATATGTCCATTTATGTCCTCCCATCTAGTGGCAGCTGCCTGCATTACAGTGACCCTTGGCAAAACAATATTCACATCATGCCATACGCATGATTTATAGAATTATGTCGGATACTTCTGGAAATACAGGTGTCATATGTCTCTTTGATTAAATGGCAATATATAATTTTGTTCTGGAGTTACTTATACAGTATATATGCTTTTGTGCTTCAAGTAAAATAGTCCATGGTAAAGAATATATAACTAGACATTTCAGTCATATATTGGACACTAAAAATTCCACACTCTATACCATATTATTCTGAGACATATTTACTGTTCCACTCAAATGTGGCCATTGGATACAATAATCAGCAAAGTTTCTCTGTCAAAAGAAAAAAAAAATTGGATGGCCAAGACATCCAGTCCACTTATTTCTTTAGTTATTTATTGTTATCATTATAAGTAATGTATATTCATTATATTTTATAAGCATACTCATATACTAATTTTATTTTATGGGTTAAAATAAAATATCATCATTATTAATTTTATTGCTCAAACTATTCCACCTTTGATTATTAGGAGTTCTTAGTGGTTGGCAATTGTGTTCTATCAATAGAAGCTCATCTTTCATTGAGCACTTCCATAGTTTCTGGCCAAGATACTATTATATTTTTCTTGCCCCACCCAGGAATCAGCACCTGAAAGGGAACAATCTGCTTGTGGGAAGTGAGATAAGTGACAGAAAGTGGGGTGAGAGCTGAGGAAGCTAGCAAGAGGCATTGTTCTCTCTCTGACCCCTCCCCAAAAGATAGTGCCACAATACTGCGAAGTGCATTCCCCAGCCCTGGTGAATACCAAATGAAAGAACAGATCAAAACTAAGTGATGAGGAGATAGCCAAAAATCAGATGCAGAGTTCAAAACACTGATAATCAGGATGCTCACAGAAATGATTGAGTATGGTCACAAAATAAAGGAAGAACTGAAGGCTATACAAAAAAGAAAAAAAGAAAATATACAGGGAACCAACAGTGAAGGGAAGGAACTGGGACTCAGATATACGATTTGGAACAAAAGGAAGAAATAAACATCCAATCAGAACAGAATGAAGAAATAAGAATTCAAAACAATGAGGAGACGCTGAGGAACCTCTGGGACAACTTTAAATGTTCCAACATACAAATCATAGGTGTTCCAGAAGGAGAAGACGAAGAAGTTTATTTTTTTATTTTTTTTAAGATTTTATTTTTATTTATTTTTAGAGAGAGGGGAAGGGAGGAAGACAGAGAGGAAGAGAAACAGCAACGTATGGTTGCCTCTCACATGGCCCTCACGGGGACCTGGCCTGCAACCCAGGCATGTGCCCTGACTGGGAATCAAACCAGGACCCTTTGGTTCCCAGCCCGCACTCAATCCACTGAGCTACACCAGCCAGGGCAAGAGGAAGAACTTTAAAACTACAAATAATGAAGGAAAACTTCCCCAGTCTGGCAAAGGAACTAGACATGCAAGTCCAGGAAGCTCAGAGAGTCCCAAAGAAATTGGATCCAAGAAAAAACACCAAGACACATCATAATTAAATTACCCAAGATTTAAGATAAGGAGAGAATCTTAAAAGCAGCAAGAGAAAAAGACACAGTTACCTACAAAGGTGTTCCCATAAGACTACGAGCTGATTTCTCAAAAGAAAACCTTACAGGCATGAAGGGTCTGGAAAGAAGTATTCAAAGTCATGAAAGTCAAGGACCTACATTCAAGATTACTCTATCCAGCAAAGCTATCATTTAGAATGGAAAGGCAGATAAAGTGCTTCCCAGATAAGGTCAAGTTAAAGAAGTTCATCATCGCCAAGCTCTTATTATATAAAATGTTAAAGGGGTTTATCTAAGAAAAAGAAAATGATCAAAAACTATAAACAGTAAAGTGACAACAAACTCACATCTGTCAATAACTGAACCTAAAAAACAAAAACTAATCAAACAAATAAAACAGGAACAAAATCACAGAAATGTAGATCACATGGAAGGTTATCAGTGGGGAAGGAGAGCTGGCAGAATGAAGCGGGGGAAGGTACAGGGAATAAGAAGCATAACTGGTAAGCACAAAATAGACAGGGGGAGGTTAAGAATAGTATAGGAAATGGAGAGGCTAAAGAACTTATATGTACAACACGGACATGAATTAAGAGGTGGAGATGCTGAGGGAGGGGGGAACAAAAGGGAAAAAAATGGGACAACTGTAATAGCATAATCAATAAAATATACTTAAAGAAAGAATCTGTGGCTCCTTTCATTAAAGAATCGTGCTTAAAACCAAGATCTGGGTGCTAGGTGAAATTATTGTTACTGGGGTGCCATTGCTTCTATGCCTTCTCAATGAACTCAGCCAGGAAATGTATGTATGTATACTAATCTATTCATAAGTACACATCTATATCTCTTTTTCCATTTATCTACCTATCTATATATCTCTTTGTGAGAAATATATTTAGTAACTACATTATAGCATTTATGTATATTTCTTTTTATATTTAAGCTTCCAGTCAAGATACTGTTTTTTAAAATTAGTAATTTATTTTCTTCCACACCAACTTCAATATTGTTTTTAATTTTTAATTTACTTAGATTTAGTTTTTAGTGTACGTATACTGCTTTTGTTCCCCCAACATTCTGGTTGGTTGTAATTACCTGTTTATTTGGGGAAGGAAAGAGTGTTATGAGACACATTACTGTAGTTTTAAGAATCGAAGCTACACAAAATGATACAGAGAAATGCCATTTACTCCTTATCACTTCTACCTCGATCTTATTCCCCCATCTTTTTACCCCTTTATCTTATAGATTCTAATATGATAGACACACAGAAATTATGACTGTATCCTTTAGCCTACTACCTAGATTGCTAAAAGATTACAGATATATGTGATATGCTTAGATAATATATTTCAAGAGTAAAAGGCAACTTATTTTCCTTCTTATATCATATTATGGTCAGTTTTTTGATACATACATATTTTATCTGTAAACCTACCTTACCTTTCCATTTGCTACAGTATATAGCTGGAATTTTTTGCTCAAATTGTTCTACCTTTGATTATTAGGAGGAGATCCTTGTGGTTGGCTACTGTGTTCTATCAGCAGATGCCCATCTTTGGTTAAGCACTTCCATACTTACTAGCTAAGGAACTCCAAGTTCTTCTTATATTTTTCTTGCTCTAGCCCAGGTATCAGCCCTGGAAGAATCTGTAGCTCCTTTTATTAAAGAATGTTGTTTAAAACCAAGATCTAGGTGCTTTTATTGAATATATCTCTTCTTTTTAAATACCCCAATGTTCTTCAAGATGGTGGGACATAAATAAGTGAATCTTGAGTTTGCCTCCTTCTCACTTAGACTATTTTGAAAGGTGGAACCTTTACTTGAGGTGGGACAAAATTTGAGGAAATGTAAAGGTAAAGATAAAAAGAAGGGACAAATACATAATTTTCCTTTATGTTCTTTTATTATGGTTTTGGCAGTCTGTAATAACTCCCCTTCTATGGACATAGTATGATAAAAATATATTTCAAATCTTTTCTAAAGTAAGTATGGTTAAATAGTGCATTTAAACTTAATTTAAATTTTAGTGCACTTAAAAAGATTTCAACAATATTAATTTTTAAGTAACATCATTGACAGTTTTAGAAATAGTTATTAAATAAAATGGAATGGTATTTAAATTGTTATAAGATTAAAAAATCCTAAAGTGTTTCTTGCTTTAAATTATACTTTTAGCTATTATTTATACAACAGAATATGTTGTATATATACACATATACATACAGAGAGAGAAAGAGAAATACCATATGTTTACTTCATCTCAAGTCACTACAGTTTGTATGTTTGTGTTTTCAAATGAGCAAGCTGATCAGAATAAGTTGATGACAAAATGTATGAATTTGTTTTACTCAAATAAACTAAGTGTTTGGTGAAAAGAAACCTGAAGGCTTAGTGTAAATATGCTTCAAATAATTCAGAAGACATAGATATACTAGAAATTTGTTATGTGAAATTCAAAATTTAAGGAAGTATTCTGTACTGTATGTGATAGGTATCCCATGCCCAGTAGGATAGGACTCAATCAGACTTAATAAGTTATTAAGAAAATAAAGTGACATTTCATGCACACCTAAGAGCATGGAATAAGATTCAGCAGTCCTAATCTCAGTCATTTCCTAAGGGAAATTCATGCATCCACCTTGGGAATTGTAGCTCTAACGTTTCACGTGAGAAAAACTTCCATGGAAACATGGGTCAGCAAGCAGGACTCATGTCCGGCGGAATTTCATGTGGGGAAATCAGGAGGGCTTATTTCTTAGATTTAAACACTTGCTATTGTTAAAATCGCTCTCCCCCTGAATCAAAAGAACTTATGCTAATGAATGCCTAGTTTCCTTGAGATCAGAGTTCCACTTGGAGCCTATTGTCTTTCCATTTGCATATCTATCCTCTTGAGTCAACATCTTGGGCATCTACCACCTAAAGTAAATCTACAATCCATGCATAGTTAATGAAGACCATTGAGATGTAATGTGCCTGAGAAACAAGAATAAAAGCCTATCTAATGATAGCTCATAGTCTCTCCAAGATGATAATGGAGGGAACACATGGTCCCGGAATTTCTAGTCCAGAGTAATTACGTGTAAAATTATTTACACACAGCCATGGCAATATGAATTTTATGGGGCAGAATTCGAGACAATTTCCTGTTGTACAGAAAGGGGCCCAGGGCTTCATAGGAAATTTTCAGAATCAGGAAGCCTTCCTTCATTGGCTATCCAAACTGAAATTTAGGAAAAGAATGAACAAAATCAGGTGTGTGTTTGCAAAGGAGTATTTCTTTGATTTTTCTCTGTTTGAATTGTTTTCCTGGTGAAATGTTTTTCCTACCAAAATCATATAGAGAGAGAGACAAAAATAGAATTATCTACCATTTCAAAAAGAGAGAGAATAGCTTCACCAATGGCATAGATAATAGTGGTATTAGTAAAAGTAGAATAGGATTATTTTCAAAGGGCAACAAAAGTTGCTATCTTTTATACTTATCCTCTGATTATATTTTGACACTAGAGCTTGTATTACAATACAAATGAAAAAATATTGTCAGGTACAAGCATTTGCTGCCCTAATTTATGACAGATAATCAGTGTTTTCAATTTATTCATAAAAGTAAATTATTTAACCAAATTATGTTGGGAAATAGGGAGAAAAAATAACATAATTATGTTTTGTTTAATGTGTTCTCCAAGGTAAAGCATAGTAATTTGTTAAGCTACTTGTAATACATAAGGTTATTTCTAATAGCTTTTTTTCCTGAATATTTATCTGTCAATCTCCAACTCATTAACACTAGCTATTAATGTTTGATTTGGAAGCAAAAGCTTTAACTTGTAATATACTGTAAACTTGATATTAGACAATATGTATACATTTTTAAAAGAATAGGCAGTCCTCATTGTAATTGTGCAGTGCCATATAAATGACTGTACTAGGTGAACCACACAAAGTAATCTCACTAAAACAGAAAAAGAATTATAATACACAATTCCATGACCTTCAAAAATATTTGTCAAAACATTTAAAATTTTCTTATTTTAAGTATAAATGTATAAAACAATAAAAACGTTATAAAACTAGTATTTATTTTTGCACACTGTAATTTAAAACATTAGAAACATTAAGAATTAAAGTGATTTATTTCTTTGTAAAATACATGTCAGGAGTAGTTTTCACAGTGCTTGTCTTCTTACTGTACTATATGGAGTATCTTTCCTATTCCTTCTCATACTGATTCCACAGGGCTCACCTGGAGGCCACGGGAGGCTTCAACCCAGTGGCCGTGTCCAGTTATTATCATTGCACAAGAAAGAATTCAACATCAGGACAGAGATTCAGCAAAGCATGCCAATTTATTAAAGTAAAAGTACACATTCAAGAAGGAAGTGAGGGTGAACTCAGAGAGCAAGTCATCTTGAGAGGCTCTGGATGAAGGTTTTTATCAGCTATGGGCAAGGGATGGAATGGGAGTGGTTTTTGGTCTCTGACGCTTGTGTGCGGGTGATTGGTGCAGTTCATCTCAGTTCCTCTTCTCTGGATGCTGGCTCATTCTTTGGTTTTCTCAGGACATGTCTTCAAAGCCATGATGTAGATCAACATTGCTGCCACCTCTGGCTGAGATCAGTTTTTTTTTTTTTTTTTTGTCTCAACTGTTTCTTACTCCCAAGAATGGAAGGGAGCAACAGGAGACAGGTGTCCAGCCACCAGTTCCCTCTGCAATGTTCTAGCTTAGAAGGGGAGGGAGGGGACAGAGCCCCAGGCCACTGTTCCCTATGCTAGCTTTCCTGCCTCAATACTCCCTTTCAAGTTTTAATCTGCATCCAATATTTTATCCTTTCCGTATCTTTAATGTGGAGCTATTGCCAGCATCATTGCTTCTGAGATATCTTCATCCATTTTATCATAACCACTTCTCTCATTTACATGCATAAATATTCCTTTACTAAGTTCCTTTAGAGTTTCTCAAGCTGTTCTGGAATTCTATTTACCCTAGATTCCATTTTTTCCCCAACATTATCACTTTTTGTTTCTTTGCTGCATTTTCATCTTTGTTGGCCAAGTCCCTGTTTTGATTATCCATCTTCATAAAATGTCACAAGAGTTGAACAGGGGAAACAAAGAAACAACATTACGATAGCTTTGCTTTATGTGTGTGAATTGAATAACAAACTCACAGTGACCAGTCACTGACAGACCTTGAAAGTAGTAACAGGATTGGTCACTGATAATGATGTGCATCTATTATTTACAGAGATTTGTGGACGTAAGAGGTAGCAGCCAAGTTTATACTTCATGTGATCACTTAGTCAATATACTGTAGTAACTGAAATTTTAACCCTGGTTTTAGGGCACTGGGGTTATTTAACTAAACCACAGTGAATGAAATTTGTTCATATTTGAACTGCAGAGGTAGGAGTTTTGTATTTATTGCAACCAGAACTAGGCTAGACGTTAAATTTAGTTGGCAGAAAGCTTCCCTCACTGACTCATCAAGTGGCTCAGCACAGTTAACAACAAAAGGCTAACTTACTAATAAATGAACACACAAAATTGGAACAGACACAGACAACAGACTGATGGTTGCCAGAGGAGATGGAGGTGAGGGAACTGAGTGAAAAAGGCGAAGGGATTAAGTACAAATTGGTAGTCACAAAACAGTCATGGGGATGTAAAGTATAGCATAGGGAATATAGTCAATAATATTGTAACAACTATGTATGGTGTCAGTTGGGTACTGGAAATATCAGGGGGAACAGTTTGTAAAGTATGATTATAGAACCACTATGCTGTACACCTGAAACTAATGCAAAATAATATTGAAGGTAAACTGTAATTGAAAAACAAAATGTGAAATTCTTTCAAAAAAAAGGCTAACTTACAGATGACTTAGCTTTTGCCATAAGCCTCAAAAGAAACTCCAAACACATACCAGAACCCAAACACATGTAGAATACAAGTAAAAATAGCAAGATTATCATGTAAATACAGCTTCGATACCAGTGCCCTAGCTTCCACAACCATATTGACACATATAATCTTATCTTATACAGAAATTCTGAAGTTCCCACTACTTCTTAGCCTCCTAATCAGGTGCTACAAACAGTGAGAGAGACCAGTACAAAAAAGATAACTTTATAGAGACTAGCATTCAACTGAAACTTTGAGCTTATTAGTCTCCCAATACATATTAACCAAACAGTGCTTCTGCCTTATCTCCACAAAACTGTTTTTCTATGAGTCTGTCAGTTGATACCATTATTTTTGCCATTATTCATAATTACTGAACTTGGAACAATATCTAATCCCCATCATACCATATTGCACTTTTGGTCCCTAGAGCTCACACCTATTTCTTTAACTCAAAATCCTTTCTGTTTTTAACTCAAAATCTTTCCTGTCTAATCACTTCATGTTCTGCCACATGGGTTCTCTCTTCTAAATACTAAGGAGTTTCTTAAATTGAATGTAAATATTAGGTTTACCTTATATACATTTCTTCTATCCATTTTCCTTCCATAGAGGAAAGCATAAACAACTTAAGAAAATAAAAATTATACATATTATATATATTTATATAAGTTAATTTATAAATATGTAAATATTTATATCTAATATATGTTACATATATTAGATAAAACATAATCTATTTTATATATAAACATATATAATATTGTGTATAAGCTGAGAATTTACAAAGCATGAAAGAAAATTTTAAGCAAAAAATAAATTTTAAATAAGAGAGGTAAAGACATCGTTCACCCAAGGTATGGATTCTTCATATGTTTTTTATTTTCTGTAGAAACAAGAACATTTTTGTCTTTTTTTTAAGGAGAATAATAAATTGACAGATATTAAAACTGTGTGTGCATGAGCTACAGGAAAGAAAGCCCTAAAAAAAAACTTATTCTCAGTAGTCAGGATATAATGTTAACTTCTTTTAACTGACATTATGAGAGTTCAAAAATTGCTATAAATGTCAGCAATCATATCTACAAAGGATGTCTCTGAGGATGGGATTAGGCAGCAAACACATTCTGAAGTCAACTGTTAACATCAAATATCGTTCTATACTCCAGCAAAATATCAAGATTAGAATTTAAGAAAAACCACACTAATTGATATTTAGTCACAAAGGTAGGCAACGAGAAGTAATTAGGCCTCTATGAATACCCAGAAGACCTTATCCTTTCTCTGCCTGTGCAGCAATCTTCAAAAACAAGCCCCTAGGGAACACTGCCTCTCTACGAATGGGTGAGGAGTATCCATGTGAGAGTGTTGAAGATTAGCAAAGAGAAGCATTAGAATATGGAGTGGGAAAGAAGCAACTAGGACAGATGTAAGAGGCAAGAATCAGCAAGTGCATCACTTTCCAGCTAAATTACACTGAGGAATTTTATCTCAGTAATACAGTCAGATGAGCACAAGCAAATTTTAGAACCAAGTGACTCAACTGGAGTGAAGAATTCTGTTAATATGCTGAATCATGTAATCACGGGACACATACACAAAACATCTTGACCAAAGCTTGAATGTCAAGCAATAAGACTGAGCTAGCATTGGAAGTCCCAGCACGTATATTTTTCTATGTCAGGTCCTTCCTAGACACCTAAGATTCATACTCTTTACCTTTCTTTCTTTTATCTCAAATTAAAAGCAAGTTATAAAATTTAACTTACAAATAAAAGCATGTTATGATTACTAAGTGCTTTGGAAACACTCTGACCTTGAGCGGTGCAGTATTTGGTTTTCAAAGGCAACGCCTCCATGAATTCAGAGGCTCTAAGGTGGGGAGGGATTCTGAATATCATCAGTTTCTAACATTCCAAAGTGTTAGGAGTTTAATAGGACTGAAATAATTTATTTGGCCATAGTGAAGTTTTCATCTCACTCAGATTATAAGGATCTCTAGCCTTCCTTCACTCCTCTATTAATGGCCTACAACGTGGCTAGGGCTTTATTTTCTATTATCACGAGTAAAAATATAAATATGAGAATTCCTACCCTTAAGAGCTTCTATTCTAGGAAATCTTGAGAAATAAAGAGAGATGGAAACAGGAAATTCCACGGTCAGCTTTGAGTATATTATAAGATGGACTCACGTGCTCGAGGTTGGCTTCGGAAGTGCGCAGGCGCAGGACTTGCAGGCAGAAAGCCGGCGAGGACCAGCGCGAGGCCTTGGGGAGGGCTCCAAGGAATAACGTGGCGGCCTGGTGAATCAAGAGGTCAGCTGGTGGCTCCAGCCGAGAAGGCGGAGAAACTTCTGACTGACAAGATGAAAATCACTGCCCTCCTGCCAAACGAGAAACATCCTCATCAACCCAGTTCCCACCTTCACAGTAAGTATCAAGAAATAATGTCTTCAGCCCTGGCTGGTGTAGCTCAGTGGATTGAGCGCGGGCTGGGAACCAAAGGGTTGCTGGTTCGATTCCCAGTCAGGGCACATGCCTGGGTTGTGGGCCAGGTCCCCTGTGAGGGCCATGTGAGATGCGACCACACATTGCTGTTTCTCTCCCTCTCTGTCTCCCTCCCTTCTCCTCGCTCTAAAAATAAATAAATAAGATCTTAAGAAAGAAAGAATGTTTTCATGTCATCAAACCTCTGCAAGAGGCAATTCCGACTCGGAACCAGAAGAAAAATGACTTCTGGTTGAAGCCGTGGACGTTGATCCATGCCCAGGCACCCAACGCGGGCCTGCCCAGCCAGAAGCCCCCAGGGCAGCAGCGGAGAGTGCTTCTCCCGGCAGTGTTACAAGCACTCTCAGCCTGTCCTGAGCAGCGGCACCTGAGGGGCTCATTGTCCCCGAAGACTACCAGTGGGAACAGCGACAGTGACATTACCCAACAAACCCCGCTCAGAGAAGTCTGCCTGACTTGGCGCCAACACCCGAGGAGGAAGAGCCCCAGGAAAATGAGTTTAGCAATACTTCTGAGGAGGGCAACTATGAGAAAAAAGGAGCAAGTTACCCAGCAAGCATTTGTGATTGGGCAGAACTTGAGGGACAGAGTTAATAAATGAGAACACTGAAGCTGCTGATGTGGAGAGTGCTGGAGACTAGCGCACTAATGCCAACAGCCACCAACTATTTTTTCCTTCAGGTTAGGGAACTCGACCAATAGTGCCATACTGATGCTGCCAGCAGCAAATTTGCATTTGGCCAGAACACGAGCAAGCATATATCAAGCCCACTTAAATTAAAAGAGGTCACTTCAGGTGCCAGCAGGGAAAACTTGGCTGTGGAGCCCAGGTCTAAGTCCCAGCCTTGGGAAGCCACCCCTGAGAAAGAGTTCCTGGACAAATGGGCAACTGCCTACACCAAGACAACAGCACGGAGTGGAAGTGGAGAAAGTGGAAGTCATCACCAGAGAGGAGGCAGAGAGTGACGTGTCCTGGATCAGTGTAATCTGTTTGTCTTTGGCAAAATCTCACAGTCATGGGTGGAGAGAGAGGCTGTGGGCTGCTCAGACTCAACACTCACACGAATCAACTGACCATGGGACATTACAATCCCCACTAGTAATGCAAACCCAGGGTAGCCTGAGGCTGATCCTGAACACCAAGCTATGGGCCTGGATGCAGATTGACAATGCCAGTGAGACGAGCATACGCACCATGGCCATGATTACCAAGGACCAGGGTGTGAAGGTCTGCCTGATCTTGGCCAGCTCCAAGTACACAGGCCAGCTAATATGTGTCTTACACCACTACATCCTGGCCCTACACAACCATGTGGAGGAAGAACAGGAGGCCAGAACACCTGCCCCTAAGCCTAGTGCAGCACCATCCAATGAGGATGGCAGTGACAATGATGAAGTCTTGGCTATGTCGGGGGCCGCAAGAGGCTGTGTTAATGAAGGAGACAGGCAGACAGCCAGCCAGGAGTGCATAGCGCTAGAAGCTGGCTGCTCAGGAGCCTGCTGCTCTGTCTGTCTGTCCACCCACCCTCCTGCCTCTCCGTGTCAGCATGAGGCTTAGGCACCACACTCCCTGCTGGTTGGTTGCAATCCGGATCTGCACTACTATTCAGAAGCAGTCTCAGGAATTATATGAAGGTGGCTTAGGACAGGAGAGCTCATCATATTGATGAGCAAAATGAAAAGAACATTTCTACCCTCCTCCTTTTTAAGTGAAATGGCACATTCAAGCTTGTCAAGGCTTCTCAATAGGACTGGGATGCCTGCCCCTGGGTTCCTGCCACCTGCGCAGGCTATGAGGTCTCTCCACACAAGTGTAAACACTGGCCCTACTGTCTTTATCTCCCATTTGTTTCCTGCCTTCTAATTTGGGAGTGTATATTTGCAGATTTTTCCCCCTAAGGCTTTGTGTTTGGTTTCTGAAGAAGCTCATTCATGTGTGTTGAGCAGGCACAGCTCCAGCATCCCCATTATTCCTTTGGTCACAGCTTGTGTGCTGGGGTCTTACTGGGAAGCTAAGGGTGCTCTGAGGGTCGCTGGGGGGCAGGCACCTACTTGTCCCCCGCCCAAGGTTCATCCAGGCTATCTATCATAGGTTGTTGAAGGGTAGGCCTCATACCTGGAGACATCTTAGCTAGAAAAAGGTCACTGGATCAAAGTAAGTCCCCATCCTCTCCCCTCCTGCTTGTCCCCATTACATGGGTCACCCATCATCGGGCACCTGGGCACATACCTGCTTCCCGCTGTTGGACATTTCTTGCCCAGCCCTGGATGTAACTATGCCCAAGAACATCCAGAGCCAGAGGCCTCCATGACAGACAAAGAAGTTCTCTAGCAGGGCCTTTGAGGAGGGGCAGGGGACTGGTTCCAGACTACAGACCGTTGTCCTAACACTCACAGCACACACAGGATGGGTGCCATGTCTCTCCCACATTATAGCAGGGCCAAGAGCCCAGCTGGGCACCCCTTGTCTGCAGAGAAGGTCCCTATACACAGGGCTCTGAGGGATTTCAGAAGAAATTTCACAGCCCCACCCTCGTGAGGGGTGTGGAGGGAGAAGGCCTGGTCTCTGCAGCTGTGGCACCAACACCTTGGGTTGACCATGTGCAGCTCAAGCCTGAGCCATGGGAAGACACCAAAAGGCCCCCAGCAGATCTGGTCACACTTCACTGCTTTATGCCTTAGCCAACTAGTGACAAGTAAAACCAGATGATGCCCATATGTTTTAGAACATTTATATAAGAAGATTGCCTATGTATTTGGGAACTACATTGAAACTTTTAACTAAAAAATAAAAAAAATAAAATATAAAATAAAATAATATGGACTTAAGCACTTTCCTGTCTTTACAGAGGAGCAATTACAATAGAAATTGGCAAATATTTCTAGTCCCACACAGGCAAAAATATTTTGCAAATAATGTCAATCAGTACATAAGATTGTTAGATGTGAGACTAATAAGAGATAGTGTTCAGAATATTGATGATTCTACAAGATTGGGGTAGATCTTGATCTTCACAACAGCAGTATATGGTGACAATATATAGTATCAGGGGTAGCATTCATCGTTTTTATTTTTATTTTTTACTTATTATATATCTAATTGTATTTATATATCCATGTATATGTATTATAAAATAGAATTTCTATATCTTGTGGTCAACTGTGTAGTGAATGTAATTTTTCCAATGTTATATAGATGGCAGAAAATTTTCAGTTTTATTCTTTGTTATATTCCTAATGCTGGAACAATGCTTACTACATAATAGATGAACAATAAGTATTTCTTGACCATCTTGTCATGTAAGAGCCAGAGTAGGACTATATTACCACATTTTTCTTACCTTCTACCTGACAATGATATATTCAGAGAAATGCATTAATGAAAGTTAAAATCAGAAGTAATTTCTGTATTTTGATGTCACTTAATTTGTTAGCCTGTAGATAATTATCATGTCTCTAGTAGCCCTGTGGGCTACAAACATGAAAGGAAATACACCATTTTGTGGATAGGTTTAAATTTTACCATGTCAATATTGCTTGATAATGAGGGATACACATTACAAAAATGCTTTCTGTAAGGAAGGACATGTACATAATATTGAAATGCATTTAGTAACACGGAATCACAAAGACAAAAGTTACTTAAGCATCTACCAATTTTCTGATTAAATCAAAGGTAATGTCAATATACTCTTATGCCTTTTATGGTAGTTATATTAATGGTAGTTACATATAATGGTAGTTACATCAATGGTAGTAATGGTAGTTATATTAATACTTTTATGGAGACAAAGCAAGCTTTGTTATGAGAACCTTTCATTTCAATTTATTTTGCTTAGTTATCTTCTATTGTAAGTTGATGGTGTTTTTAAAAGTAATAATACAAAGTTTTAAAAATATGTTTATATTTTAAAAGGTCGATCAATTTAGTCAAAACTAAATGATCTGACATAGAACACTTGGACATGGTTAAAATTCTAAAGGTGTTATGAAAAAGACTGAAACTTTGAAAATACCAATTAAAGTCCAATTGGTCTTTATTATTTGTAATGAAGCATAATGGGGGTATCAAGACTAGTGGTTGGCCTAAAGTTAGGATCAAGATCTTCATAATGATGCATAAAGACCACAAAGAGATTGTCCTAGAAGGAATTTCTAATTCCCCTTTCTCAATCTCTGCAGTTCGCAGTGCTTGCCTAAATAAACTTGTTATCTTCACCTTTCTAAAGATTTTTTCATTTTGATTGCCTGCCTGGCCTTACGTACAAGTCTGACCAATTGATTGTCAACTGGTTTCCATCCTTCTTCAGTTTTGACCCTGGTACCAATACACTCTAAATCGTTTTCGAACTGCAGCTTCACCATAATTTGTCTACAACTTTGAGATATCTTGGGTTAATTTTCTCCAAGGCCACTTCAGGTTCTGTGTTTTCAAACACTTTATACTCTCCAGTTGGAGTTTTTGACTCTACGTCTATTAAGTTGCAACTCAGAGGGAACAATTGTAACTGTCCTGTTATGTAATTCTACTTAGAAATGGATTTACCCTGACAGTAATGGAGTATAAGTATCACTTCAAGCATAATATCACTGGTAAAGCCACCTTTCAAAGCCATGTGTCTAATTATTTTTCATAATTTTGTGTTCTTTTTCCATAAGAGAGCTGGAGAAGTTGTGTAAGCATCATAAAATGTGAGTTGATGTCAGCTTCATGTATAACAATAAGAATAATTTTAAAATATTAGGAAAATAATAAGGCATTTGTAAAGAAATGATGGATACAATTACAAGGGGGGGCAAAAAACGGGGAAGAATTATCTTCTGGAGGGTAGGACCCTTGTAATGCAGGCTTCTACCACTAGGCGAGTGTTCTAAGAACCCATCAGTATCAGTGCAGCAGCTGGCATTGTTGTGAGAGGCTGCATTGGGCTTCAGTGCATTCTTTTTTGCAGATTCCTTCAGCACATTTGCCCATTTCATGATGGGTGATTTATGAGGGCACCTGCCCCCACCATGCTGAGTGTTCAGCAGTTTTTGACAGATAACAAAATAACCCCCATTCCCCACCTTTCCTATTCACTCAATCTCAACCTGAGCCACTTTTTTTTGTTTCCCTGGATGAAAAAAGTCCTCATAATTTAGAAATGTTTACCAATAGGGAAGAGGTAAAACAAAAAACGGCAGATGCACTGCTCAAATTTTGAGCAGTGGAAAAAAACCTCTCAGTAGGTGTATTGCATCAGATGGAGAAGACTTTGAAGGTGACTGAAGTTTGAACATGTAGGCATAAATACACAATTTTTTAATAAATAAATTCTGGGGTTTTATTAGGTCCCCCCTCATATAATTTGTGAATATGAAACTACCTATTCTCTCATACAATTTATTTTCTAAAATAATATGATTTTGTTTCATTAACTTCTTTAGAATAACTTTACTATTCCAGAAGACTCTTACCCAGGCATATAAATGTATTATTTACTAGAGGAAATTCAACTTTTCAATACAAAGCATTAACAGTTCATATCCTATGACTCTTTGAACTCTTAGCCCCCAAATTCTTGCTTTGCTGTTTCTACCAGTCTCAGAGTGTTAAATCCTAATTCTTACCCAATCCTAATCAATCCCTTTCAATCCCCACATTGGAATACTCACATTAAATCAAGCTGCAAATAATCAATAAAATTTCACCTTGTCCACCTCCCCCAATGAAACATTTGCAGAGTTCCTGTTGAGATGATCTTTTCCTTTGGCACTCAAATCTCTTCTAGGGATAGATTATATTGTTGATATTTGAAGAGCCAGCATACCACGGTTTATAAGTCCTTTTATGTATTTATATAACTGAAAAGAATTTTTTAAGTGTAAACATTTCTAAATTATGACCACACCAAATAGTTAAGAGGATATAATTTGCTAATACATGAACAGATGGGTCCAACCTGGTGATATCCATCATTATTACCTTCATTAACTTTTCAACATCCTTTGAATGTTGGATATAAATCAGAATGTTAATATTTAAACACTGAATCTAAATTCTCTATATTTTTTCAGTTCCTTCTGAAAATATGTAAGTATTTATGTAAAAATGTATAAAATATGTAAAGGTCAAAACTTTAAAAATTAACATTTGAGCCCTGGCTGGTGTGGTTCAGTGGTTTTGGCATCATTCTGTGCCCAGTCAGGGCATGTCCCTAGGCTGCGGGTTCAATCCATGACCCTGATCCCCCAGTCTAGGCATGTATACTCCAGTCCCCAGTAACCAATCGATGCTTCTCTCTCACATTGGAGTTTCTCTCTTTCCCTAAAAACAATGAAAAGAGCATGTGCTCAGGTGAGGATTTTGTTTTAAAAGTAACATTTGATTATTTCTTAGAGGAACAAATGAAGCAGAGTGAATTTTTTGGAGTTGATTAAATGTGATTATATGTAGGAATTCCTTTCTTTTATTAGATTTCAAGTAAGAGTCTGAAATCACCAAATTTTAATTTCAAAGATGGGGAAACATAATGTCCACTAAAAAATGGTCTGGTCCCCATTTTCAACTTATTCAATCTAGCTATGAAATAATTATGATTCCCTCTTCTGAGTTTCTCTATCAGCTGCAGTACTAGAGCAAAAAGCAGGAGAGCAATGGCTCAAGTCTGCATAAAAAGAAGACAGCATGAAAACAAAATGCAAAAAATTGACTATTTGAAAACATTCCCTTCACCGTTTTCACTTTTGCAGCCACACTATCCTGCTTCTTTCTCTTTCCACTCCTATTAGTCCTGATATTGATGTAAACCAATTTCATTTTTGTAATAATATATATGTAATGACATAAGGAAGTAAGAAAGAGGAAGAATAAAAATATAAACAGAGACACTGCATTCCTCTGTGATCCCTGTGACAATAATAAGCTTGGTAATAGCTCATATTTATGATATTTGCTTTCAAGAACATAATATATGGCTAGAGAAGTATGAACAAAACAAAGATAAAGAGTTAGGATTAATTTGTTGGAAGAAAATGAGGGATGTGAAGAACTTCAGGTCAGGTCAAGAAACACATCCTGAATCTTCTATCAGCAGCTCTTTACAAGTTAACCATGTACTTTTGAACTTTATTGAAAAAAGAAATGTAATCTTTGTTTAATGAAACTTTTGTGTTAAAAATTTCAAAATAAAACAAAAAAATAAACAGGTTTGCATAGTTATAGAGAAATTATTTTCCTAGATTTTTTTTGGAAAAAAAATTAGTAAGCATACATCAAGTGTTTATACCTTTATATAAATATGCTAATGTTATGTAGTTAAAATACTCAATGTGAAAACCAACTGTGATGTAAGTAGAAAACATATTTCTGCTAATATGCTAATACTTTTTCTACAGCTTGAACTATTCCTACATCTGCTTCTACTATCCATTTTAATAGTCTGTTCTAGATTACAATTTCTAAGAGGTCAAAATCTTTTGATCTCGTGTTCTTTGAATTCTCCAAGTCAGTTTATGTGTGCAATAGAAATGTGAGAATCTGTGATAATTTCATGAACAAAGATATTCATTTTCACTTAGAGATATTCACAATTTGCTTTCATAGAAGGCTGTGTCCCCCAAATACACATATTTGTGCTCATTTATAATACCTCCTTGAAAGCTTCCCTCTGAATTGGACATTCTGAATTCCAAATTTACTTCTTTACGTCATGTTACTGCTAAAATTAAGAGATTTATTACCATAATTGCCAGTCTAGCATAAGAGAAAGTTTTTTGTTTTAACAAGATGGTTTCTTGTTCAAGTGTTTGATAAGTCATATTTCAAATGCTTAAAACTCTTGCCCCACATACAGAGTCATTGCATGGCATTTTTACCCTGCTAATAATAACAACAATAATAATACCTGGTTCACAAGTCACAAAAATAACAAACTAACATTTGTCAGATGTCTCAGCAGAAAGTAAAATAATTGTTTCATAAGTACTTTTTTCTTATAATCTTTACTTATCCCCCACACTTGTGTGTCATATCAGTATTTTCCACTTCATGAGAGTCAGGCAACAGATTATTTCACCACTTCTACCCTCTTTGCCTACTAAGATTTGTTAGAGGAAATATACCTAATTTAGAAAATCATCTGGGTGACAGCCTTTCATTTTCAAAAGAATATTGGAGTCACCAGGATCTGAGATTATGGCTCTGGGTTTCAATTTACAATTAGAGAACTATTCATTTCTTGATTCTACTATAAAGGCCAGATATCAGATCACAGAAAGCTGTGAAGCAATGCTAACAGGAGAAAAAACTGTATACTTCAGGACTGCAAACAAGTCCAACAAAAAGTGAGACTTTACATTAACTGGTAATGTAATTTCTGCTCAGAGTTATTTTCATTAAGAAACAATATATCTCTCTTTTTTGATAGGCTTGGAATTGTTACTTTGCTTTTAAGAAATTCAAGAAAGGAAAAAAAATTAGTCCCAATGTCCTGGAGCAGAGGCGATAAGTTAAATGAAAAGCCTGTCTAGGGATCACATAAGTGTTTTCATTTACATAAATCATTATCATTTTATCAACGTCTCATTTGGAAAGGATCAACTTTAGGAGAACTCTTTTGCTAAATATCAAAAGATTCACTTAGGATGACATTTTTACCTTGGATTTTCTATCAATGTTAAAACTAGGCAAAGAGGGAAGAAATCCTGATGTTGATTTGTCCAGCCACAACCCTGATGAATTTATTTCACGTCTTGAAAGGGACCCAAGTTATGAGTTCACCACTGATACATGTAGCACCCTGGAATGCCTTAATACATTTACCTTGGAGCGGATGAATGTTCACCGGAGGGACACATTTGACAAGCAGTAGTCTAGATGTCAGCCTTTGTTAGTTCCCTCAGCCAGGTGCCTTTGTGCTGTTGACAAACTACACAACCACATGTGATAGCCTTGGGCTCAACCAATAGCTGTGTGTATCACCTGTGCTAATGGAATTACTGCTCTTTGTGTTTGATCTGGGCCCATTATATCACAGGGTTGTGGAATACTTATCCTTATTAATTAGGAACAGAACACAAGTTCTTTATTTCTAAATGGACAAGCTTTAAATATCATAGTAACTTTTATGTAAGTCAATCCCCTTGTAAAGTATTTGATTAATATAAATCTAGATGTATATCATTACTATAATACTTATCAGAAGAATGATATGAATATTTACATATGATTTAATACTTATAAGATTAATATGAGCTCCACAATAGTGGTGTTAGTTATTAAGGCAAATTTTGTCTCAACTCCAGATAAGTTACCCATTCACAATGTCAGATCTAATGAAGATAACTAGCTGCTGTGTGCCACTAACACAAATGGCATTTAGCACCAAGAAGACACTTCTGGATGTATATAATGGGATATCATCCAGAACATAATGCCAGCTTTTGGGAATTATTTGGGTGGTAGAGTCCTCTTTTCTGATGCATCTGAAATCTGTCATTTACATCATTTACCTTCAGTTTCAGCCCACATCTTGAAAAGATCTGCTGGCTCTATAAATTTATTTAGCAACATACTCCTTATTCCCACTTTGTGACAAGCATGACTATGCCACTTAGGTAAACTTAGGAATTTACATATTGAATAAGTAATGCATAAGATAAAAAGTAATAGTCAAGGAATAACTTAATTTGATGGTTGTGGAGGTAATCTGGCCAGAGTGGAGTAGTGAGTTCAACGATATTGATTGCCTACACAGGCATACAAAGCACAGCATTACTTGGCTCTTTATGTGCTAACTAGATTCTCAGATCCTGGTGGTTTTCCAAGCCTAATTCTCTTGCTTCTCCATTGATTCCTTGAGCTACCTGATATCCCTTCAATAATTTTTTTCTTAATTCACACAGAATGTGTTTCTTTAATTCTCAACCAAGAACTCTGAGTGATACAAGCACATAGAAAGAATTATGAGTATATTAAGAGACTTTTATTCCTTGAGACATTTTTATTCACGTGGTGCTCTAATAATTATATAGCTTTATAAAAATGTCTTGAACAGTGTGGGAGCTGCTCTTGCGTTTGTGATATTCTGAAAAAACACACCCGGAGGAGCAGCAAATGTGGACATGCCCTTTATTACTCAATTTACAGGGAAGTGTCCGAGTGAGCAGACCAGTGCGAGAAAGACCGCACCCAGCCTCCAGCCTTAGTACTTCTCATGGGGTTATGGAGGAGCAGTGTGTGAAAATTCTACATTTTTGTGATAAACACAGGAATCTTGAGATGGCTGGGACATTCAGATACAGACTGTTTTTTTCTCGTTCTTCACGGCTGGTGGACAGTCAAGCTATCTGTTCTCTGAGGTTGTGAAGGGGCCATGTCCTGAGTTACCCAACAAATAGTCAAAATGAAAATTTTAGACTGGGAAAACTTGCTAACGATCAATTGAAGAGGAATCCATGCTTCTTACCTTGGGAAATGTAGCCCTAACGTTTCATGTCTAAGAGAAAGCACCAGTGGAATGTGGGTCGGCAAGCAGGCCCCACGTGTGTGACAGTGGGATTCCCTCTGGGTAAATCAGGATAGCATATTTCCTAGAGTTAAGTCTTGCTCTTGCTAAAAATCTCTCTCTCCCTGGATCAAAAGAACAAATGCTAATGCTTAACTAGCTTCCTTAAGACTGATGCTAATCCTTTCAAAGTTCAGCCATACCTCTTGTCTTTGCATAACCCTTTTGATGTACCTTCCAGGCTATCTACCACCTAAAGTGAATCTACAATCTATGCATGGTTAATGAATACCATTCTGAGGTAATGTCCTGGAGAACAGCAATAAAAAGTCGATCGACACGCTGCTCGAGGTCCCTCCAAGATGATAATGGAGGGATCGCCTGGTCCTGGAATTTCTAGTCCAGTATATTACGTGTAAAATTATTTACACGCAGCCATGGCAATACAAATCCTGCTAGCCAGAATTTGCAACAATCAATATTTGCTGAAATCCTGAAAAATTTCACCCATATTCTGCCTCTTCAAGCTTAGAAGCCTATGTTTTTATTCTGAATTCACTGAGCAACACTAAAGTGTGGAATGTTTCAAATTATAACATGTTCTAATATATTATTCTGCATATTTTTACTCAAAATTTGCTTTTGATTTTCATTAATGTAATGTAATTTATACAATTATTATCAGGGAAAACAGTCCATTTTCTAACCAACCGCCAAATACCATTACTTACCATTACCATAACACAAGGCTTAAATACAATAACAGTTCATGTGTTTTATAGGCTACATGTGAATTTAGATCAATATAAATAATTATTTTGAAGGATACTTTATCAGAATTGATGCCCACAATTCTACCCTGTATTAAAATACCTATTCAATCAAAGCTCTACATTTTCTTTGAAAGTAATGTTAGCTCAACATTATACAGAAGAAAGTGGAACACAAAGTCAAAATTTGTAGGCCATATATATTGCTTGGCAATCTAACTATTAGGCTCATATAACTGTAGATCATTAAGTAAGAAGAAAGGAGATGAAAGACTTGTTTCAAAAAATATTTTTTTAATCGGAATTGCCTTATCCAAATACAAATACTTGTCTGTAAAATGTGACCACAATTACTCTTTAATACTTTTATACTGGCTTATTAGGAGAACAAAGATATTTAAAAGTAATCATACAGGAGTACTTGTGATATGGTTTGTGTATATTAAAGAAGTATGATGAAAAACTTAACTCATAGTAGAGAGAAGCAGTTTATGAATTTTTTAAAGCTAAAAGTTTTGAGTTAAATATCCCCAAATCTTCATTAATAACCACTAGAATTCTATAGAACATTTTACTACTGTTCACTCTTTTAGAAATAATTTCAATATTCTTTAATACGGCAGTGCATCACTGTTCCAATAATAACAACAATGATGATGATACATAAATACATATATACAATTTACTGAATGCCTATTGTAAGACAGACACGATGCTAAGTACTATATAAGCACTAATTTAATACTCAAAATAATCACAAGAGAATTGGAGATATCTTCTTCCTTTCTGACAAGAATAAAAAATAAAAAAGAAAACTAATACTCAGAAATAGTAACTTGCCCAGAGGGATTACACAACTGGCAAAGTAACCAGTACTCAATTACATTTACATGCCTGCTCCCTCAACTTAACAAATTTTATATTGCAGGTGATGCTATTGTTACCTTACCTTCTAGATCTTACTAGTGAATTATTTTTATTGGCATTGTTATTAATACCTACCATCAATTCTTCCTCATCCACATTTTGATCTGGAGTAACTAGCCTTCCTCATAGATCTGTTTTGAATAATGTTCTAACCTACTTGAAAGGTTAAGTCCCAAATCCTGAACATTTATTGCAGAGTCTTGTGTCTTTTCTCTACTCTCTAGGAACAAGGAAGACCATTATTCCCAAATTCTATTTATCAGGAATATAACACCATATAATGGCTATTCTAAGTATATACTACATCTTGAAGATTTGTATCTTAAATCTATAGGATGGCGTGCATTACCTGGATCTCTAGCTGCACCTTTAAAGTTACCATTTTTCCCGGACTAGTGTGGCTCAGTTGGTTACAGCATCATTCTATAAACAAAAGGTTGTGTGTCTGATTCCTTGTGACAGGAATTCTTTTCATCCGCATGATAAAAATGTAACCCCCTGGGAATTTCCACGTCTCAAGCTCAGCTCCGTGGAAATTAACACTCCCGTGCGGGCCTGCGTAAAAATCATTCTCTTGGAAAAAGGAATTCCTTTAAGGGAAATTGGATTAACTTACTTCCTAGGACTTGTTAACTTGCTGGTACCCTTCCCCCGGAACCAAGGGATTATGCTAATGGTTGCCCGGAACATCTTGCATAGCTAATGAATAGCCATTCCCATTTTGCTGTGTCCTGAGCTTCCCAAAAAAAACCTGGCTAAGCCACGCTCCAGGCTTTTTTCCTGGGATGAGAGGAATCAAGCCACGTGGCCCCGGATTCCTTCCCCCCGCGTGTCTCAGTGTGAGATTCTTTCACGCATTCGGTTACGGTCACCCACGGGTTTCGGCTGGGACGAAATCCCCACAACAATTCCTGGTCAAGGCACATGCCTGAATTGTGGGATCGGTTCAGTCCCCAGTTGAGGTGCATACAAGAAGCAACCAATTGATGTTTCTCACATCAGTATTTATCTCCCTCTCTTTCTCCTCACCCCCTTTCAAAAATATCAACAAGCATGTCCTTGGGTGAAGATAAAAAATACAAAAATAAAAGTACCATTTTAACTTTCTCATGTTTTCAGATTCTAAGTGATGATAATGAGGTGCATTGTTGATTATTGGATCCCACTTTTATATGTCCTTCACCATAGAATTTATTCCTTGTTCTGAGGTGGTATTACACAAGTTCCCATAGGATAAATAAGACATTTTATGAACCTTTAGATATCGATCCTGGCCAAGGAAGCAGGCAGGAAAGAGAAACCACATTGGAAATATGTACTGATTACAGTAAAGATAAAATGCTACTCCCTTTTGGTATACGAGTTGTAAAATAATCAACTTGCCACAGTATGACTTAATGGTCTCCTTAATAGTTTGTGCCACAGTGAAAAATTAGCTTCTATC
Organism: Micronycteris hirsuta; assembly: GCA_004026765.1. Lineage (NCBI taxonomy): Eukaryota > Metazoa > Chordata > Mammalia > Chiroptera > Phyllostomidae > Micronycteris > Micronycteris hirsuta. The sequence continues at coordinate 53,045 of PVJI01002276.1, read as the reverse complement.
TCTGATATTTACAATGTTAACATTCATCACCAGCAACAGATAAACCATTCTTGGCGAGAGGGATCCTGTGCAATTGGACCCATTTATAGCCTTTACCTGTGCCACCAACATCAGGTGTCCAAAGACAGAAACTGGCCGACATATACCAGATAAGCTATCTTATTCATCACCTTGTTTGGTTCTTTTCCTTGCAGTGGGGGTTTCCTATTAGACATTGACTGGATGCACAAATGTGTGCACTCTCATGCTCTCCCAAAGGGTCAGTAGTATACTTCTCAACACGCTCTTTGAGCTTGTCATCATATTCACTCCAGGCCCTTTCCCAGCCAGCCAAGATAATTATCACTGCCCCAAAATCTGAAAACCTTTATTACCCACTACTTCTCCCTTTTCGAAAAATTGATGACCGGGTAACATGCTCAAAGATCTCCCACGTAGGATTTCCTGTGACTACTATAGTTCAGGACTAACTTTGACTAGATTTATAGTGCAGTGAAAATCCATTTTCATCCTTCAACAAATGTAACACCAACAACATATAATCCCAACCATGAACCAACTTGACTTTGTTGGTGTATTTGTTTTCTCTGGTAATCTTATGGCTATAGGGAAGGTCCTATAATGCCTATGGTATGAATTGAAAAAGATGCATTGGTGCAATAGATGTGTATAACATTGCATCTAGACTATCTGTTCGTGTAATTTCTTGTGAAAACTGGATTTATTCATATTTTAACTTGGTATACAATTACTATCATATAGTGTATTGCTTCTGTGCCACCAAACTTATAACTTGGTGGAACTGATAACGTATCACAATGCATCCCACGTTCAGGTACCCTGAAGACAATGTAAAAAAACAAATGTGGCTTTAGTAATGGTGAATAATTCTTTGTTGCAAATGGAATTTCCTTGCTCCAGAAACTTATACTTCTTCTTCTGGAGCTTGCCAGAGATTCTATATACCATCTCTACCTACATAGACTCAGTCAGCTTCCATGACTAATGAACTACTAAAATCTGCCACATATTTCTTTCTTGATCTGAGCCCCATTCAGAACTGGTAGTTTTCTTAATCACCTAATGAATAGATCAGAGCAGTATTCCCAGGAGTGGTATATGGTACCCCAAAACGCACATGAATATATAAAATGTAATTCTTTGTATCAGAAGATGTGGCATAAATTGTTTAGTAAATATTTATTTCCTCCCTTCACTTTTCATTGAAGAAGTGTACCTCTTTGACATAATGATCCTTGGTTTATTCGTATGACTTGCTTTGTTTAATGGATTCTAGGTGAAGGTGACAGTGTGTCATCTTCAATCTTAGGTCTTATGAGGCACATATTACTTTTGCTCACCTCTTGGGGGACTAACTTCCCACCTCTATTAAGAAAGTAAAATGCCCATATAGCAGTTTTTCCTACAATCTTGGACACAGAGAATAAGATGAAAGGAATAGAATAAGGCCAACAGCCAAACCCAGCCAAGTAGTAGCATGAAACTGAATTTCAGATGGCACATATAGAATGTATTGGCATGCCCTTATAATTGACCTCTAAAAGTGTTACTAAAGTATCAAGCACTGGAAACTATTTAGTGTTTATGTCTCCGTTTGTTCTTTTAATTTTAATTATTTAATTGTTGTTCAATTTCAGTTGCCTGCATCCTCTCCCCTCCCCTCCCCCACCTCCTCCAACCCACCTCCCTTCCCTGCTTCCACCCTCCGCCTTGGTTCTGTCCATGTGTCCTCTATAGTGGCTCCTGAAATATGTCTGTTTTGGCTTGCCTGTGACATACCTGCCACTTCCTGCTCTACAAGTCTAGTCAAAATACTGTCATCATACGGTAAACCTGAATGATGTTCTCTAGAATGTCAAGATATTTTAAATCCATTCTGTGTATATTGTGCCTACTATGCTAAAAAGCAAGAGATTAGCATTGTTTTAGAGTTGTGTGTTAGATATAAATTTAAACTGCATGGAGTCCTTCTTTTTTTTTTTTAAAGATTTTATTTTTATTTATTTTTAGAGAGAGGGGAAGGGAGGGAGACAGAGAGGGAGAGAAACAGCAATGCATGGTTGCCTCTCACATGGCCCTCACGGGGACCTGGCCTGCAACCTAGGCATGTGCCCTGACTGGGAATCGAACCGGGACTGCCTGGTTCCCAGCCCGCACTCAATCCACTGAGCTACACCAGCCAGGGCGACCTTCTTCTTCTTTAATGGGTTAAAAAAAACCCCACATTTTCCAGATTAACAGGGCAAACCAAGTAGCAGAGACTATGTTGTTTGTTCTAGTAAAGGTACTGCCTCTCCTCAAAGACTGTAATTGCACTACACGTGGTTCAATTTTTGATAGTCTATCAATAGCAGCCATGGTCCTTGTGATTTTTTCAGGAGTCATAACAGTGAATCTAATTTGCATGAAGACTGCCTTCTTTAAATAAATGAGGGTAGCACTGGAATTGTTTAAATTTTTGAGTGTGCCACATATTTTTATGATCCATTTAGGTAGAAATACATTTTCTTATTTTCTATCTTGTCCATTGGCAACAGAGTCAGATGCTTCCTAGTGGACTTTCCTTCTATAATACTCATATTCCACAAGAAAGAGAACCAATATAAGTATTCTGCCAGCCAGTAATTATGTCCAGCTTGGTTTTGTACTCAGGAACAGGGGAAATGGCCACAATGTTGATCTATGGCTTATTAGACCTGGATAGTTACCATTTACCCTCCAGCCTTTGTGCAGCCTCAGGTTAACAAGAGCGTTTTGCATTCTCGGGTGTCAATGGCAGCTAACATTCAGTATCGAAAGGCCCTAAAAATGTCTTGGTATTTCCCTCTCCCCACAGTATGGTTTTCTTATTAATAAGTTTAGGCCCATTTGGTAAAGTGTTGGGTAAATGGCTACTGAATACATTTATATGGTGTTTCAGGCTTCAGACTCAATGGTTGTGGCTTTCCTTTCAATCAGTGGGCTTTATGTCTGAGAACAGACTCAGGTATGAAAACAAAGACTATGATTTTTCATTATGATGTTTTGCCTACTCTGCTTGCCTACTCTTGATCACTTTGGGTTGTATAAGTCAAACAATATAATTCCTGAGTGTTCATCTATCTTGTCCTTAGGAACACTATGGTCTATTAGCTACTGACAAGGTCTTACAGTCCATTTTGCAATTATGTTCACCTTGCCACTGAATTAAGTGCTGCCACCTGGCCTCTGCTGTATTCTGTATACCTATTATTCACAATGACAACGGAGAGATCAGCTCCATAGCAGCATTTTCTAGTACCAACTCAGGAATATAGAAGAAATACACCACTAAGCTACTCAACAATGCAGGCAATCCCCTTCATTCACACATTCTTTGTCCTTTTAGTGAAGAGAGTGTTTTCTGGGTCTGCTCCAGAAATGACGTCAAATGGCATACTCTTTCATCTGATATAATATGTCACTTGTATCTAACAAGTCTACTTTTCTGAACCTTTTGAGCCTTTCCACAGTATATTACCAAGGAAGTTCTAGTAATTCCTCCTACTTAACTCTAACTGCCTTCTTTTTATTTTTTAATTTAAATTCTCGATCATACATTTTCAAAAGCCAACAGCATATAAATAGAACACACATTTCTTTGCCAGCATGTGGAAGAGCACTCTTATTTAAAAAATCTCTTTCTTAGCCAGCTGTATGTTCTTTTCTCTCTGGTCCAGTATCCATAAGGTATATTCTGACATATGTTATGTATATATTAGCCAGATGCAGTAGCTGTTTCATTGAACAATGTCTTTCAGCAGCAAGGACAGTACCCCTCCATTTAGGCTTTACAAAAATTTAACCTAGTTATTGTACTGGAAGAATTGGACAGTTGGAGGCAACACATGGAAAACATAAGCATCATTATTCAGGGTATCCACTTCATGTGAAGCTTTTGCTTTATCTCCAGTCAAGGACGAGCAGATATCCTCTAATGAGCCAAGACTTGTGATCCTGTGCCTCAAGGTCCTTAAGAGGCAGTGAGTGCTTCCATTCACCTCTCTTGTGTATGTCCCAGGTAGTATTGGTCCCACTGGAATTAGATACACATGAAACAGACCTGAACTCAATTCACAGCTTAGAGCTGAGCTAGACTAGCCTAGATCAGATGAGTTGCAACATATTACAGACCAATGCATGTAAAGCTAAATAATTATTATTCAAATCCTCTGAGTTTGGGAATGGCTTGTCATGCACCAATATTGTTTAAAGAGCTGACTATTGCAAAATAATTTTACTTTAGAAACTGAGCCATTAAATTAGCGTATACAATTTCATATTTTCTCTCAAGAGTCTGGTGAAGATTCAGTCTTATTTAATATTTTCCAAACTAATGTGTCTGTAAATTTTGAACACAGCATCCATATACATTGTTTACAGGAAGTACTAATCACATTAAAATTAATTTTAAATTACAATATATTACAAAGGAATGAGAGTTCAGCAACCATTTTTCCTAACTTGTTTTATATTCTGACCAAACAACTAACCAACCAAAAATTAATAAGTAAATAAATGAATGAAGAGCAATTGAATAGAATTTAAATGAACTTTGATTTTCTACAGACTTACATTTAAGTGTTTATTGTAAAGCTATCTAGTTTTGTTCATTTTAGCTAGCTGCATAACTCATTGAGATATAATTTTCCAACCATAAAACAGAAATAATCATATGAACTTCCAAAGAGCTATGGTGAAAATATAATGAGCTCCATGTGAATTTGCATATCACATTATATATTGCAGGATCTGGAAGACAATAACACTCAATCAATGTTTTTTTACCTTTCTCCTATTCCTCCTATCACTATATTTTTAAAAAAGAATAATCTTGGACATTAATATTTGTATTATGACTATCTCTACAAATTTTTTCCAATGAGAAGAGGGAGAACATACCCAAACATTTTGATACCTAGCTTAATTTTTGTTAGATCTGTCTAGATATAATTTGGTCTAATTATGCCATCTTATCTTATATGTATTTAAAAGTATTGGAAATCTAGATCCCTAAGAAACTTACAAGGACACCACCCCTATGTTTGAATGCCAGTATGACAATCATTCTATAAATGCACATTGAATATATATTTTGAAGTGCTGAGTTTTAGTTTTCTGACACTTTAGTCTGTGAAATATTAATTCACCTTGAATATTTTAAAAGATATTTTTAGTAAACAGTGGATATCAAATTAAATTGGAAACTCTAGCCAGGAGTATAAAAGCACATTTTAAAAAGTGGTTTTCCATTAATTTCACTTTTTTAAGTGTTAAAATTAAAATAAATTTAAATACAAGGAAAATGCTGAGATAGACAGTTGTTTTTTCTCCAACATTTGCTTCTCTTTACATCTGTTCTTGATATTCTAATTTCCTATTGTCCAAAGTTCACTCCTGGGTTGTCAGCTGCCAGGTTTGAAAAATTGCCCCCACCCTCAGTTCCACAGAGGAGTGGTAGTGAGTTGTCTAAGTGGCTTCAGTCTATTAGCAGATCATGAATGCAACCAAGAAAACCCTTAACTGGTGCTTCTAGAATAGAAAAAGTCTTTCTTTTGAGGGAATTACTGGAATAGACTCTCTCTAAGTGGAAAAGAGGATACAGTCCTGGAGTGTCCCCTTTTTGATGCCAGGAAAAGAAAATACTGTTTGAAAATGGAACTAACCAGAAAAAACAGAGTCAAGAACTAGAGAGAAACTGAAGTCTGGTCATATGTTTTGAGTCTGAATCAAGCCTTACATGAGGTAAGAGCTGTCCCTGGACTTTCCAGTTATCTGGGCCTATAAATCTGAGTCTTGTTTTCTGCAACTTGTCATATGAAACATGCTAATTGCCATACTTACTGATTTTAAAAGGCAAGAGACAACTTACAGTCCACATTTATCCACAGTTTCACTTTTCATACTTTTAGTTACCTGTGGTCAACTATGGTCTTAAAAGAGTAAATGGAAAATTTCAGAAATAAACAATACGCTTCAAATTGCGTGTCATTTTGAATAGCATGATGAAACTTTGGGCCCCCCTCGTGAGAAGTGAATCATCCCTTTGTCCATAATAACCATGTGGTATGTGCTCCTGGTCCCACTGCCCATTAGTCACTTAGTATCTGTTATCAGACTGACTGTCACCATATCACAGTGTTTGTTTTCAAGAAACTTTTATTTTACTTAAAAATTACTTCAAAATGTAAGAATAGCAGTCCTAAAAATCCAAATACGCCAAAGAGGAGCTATAAAGTGCTTCCTTTAAGTGAAAAGGGAGTATAGTACAATAGGATGTTTTGAGAAAGAGAGAGAACATGTTCACATAACTTTATTATAGTATATTGTTATAATTGTTCTATTTTATTATGTTATTATTGTTAATCTCTTCCTGTGCTTAATTTATAAGTTAATTTTTATCATAAGTATGTATGCAGAGGAGAAAACATAGTATTCGTAGGGTTTGGTACTGTTGTACAAGAAACCCCCAGAAACTCCATTCTTCTTGCCAATGCAGTAAAGAATTAGAGGCCAGGGGAGGGAGATGGGTTTGGAGGGGGTGGAGGGAGGAAGCATACAACTGTAACTGAGCAACAATAAAGTAATTAAAATTTTAAAAAAATCAGCGAGTCTATTAGCATGCAGGTAGGGTTTATTGGTGATCTGTTCTTATGGAAAAGAATGGGTCTTGTTAGAGTGGGGGTGGGGGCTGAAAGACATAGGGTCGAGGTGAAGCAGAATAAGGGCAGCCAAAGGCCAGGGTGGCAAGTGCAGGGGCTGTGAGGGCCGGTGGCAAGAGCACACATGGCCAAGGACCAGGTGGCCTGAGGTTGGGCGTCCTGGCTAGGTGGCCAAAGAGCCAAGAGCACCAAGCCTGCCCCAGCCCCGAGTCCTTTGTCCTGAGTACTTATATAATTGGGGGGCTGAGGGGTGGGAGGTTAAGAGTTACATACTGATTGACAGGTAAAGGTGGTGCTAGCTTTCCAGGATGAGGGGAGTATGGGGAGCGGGAGATCATGAATACCCAAAGGTATTAATGAGCTTCTTCCTTTAGGCACTCTGGGTCCTTTCAGGCATTGGGATGAAAACACAGTTTCAAAGGTTTTCTTTTCCAGATAATGGAAAAGATACATAGAATTTCAAGGACTACTGAGTTAGTGGGTGGGACATGTATCCCTCCTGTCCCTACCTTTATTTGCTATCTATCCTACCTAACAGTATTATCTGCAGTTTCAAGCATCCACTGGGGGGATCTTAGGACATATCTTCCTTTCATCAAGCAGATAAGAGGGAACTATTGTATGAAATGTGTCCAGAAAGTACCCAGCCATGGCTATAAAAACCAGAGACATTTATTGAAGAAGATACAAGATACAGGAAACATGGTACATAGGACAATGACACCTCATTCCTCTTCAAAGTAGGCACCTTTGGACCTCTCACAGTTCCCCCAACTGCAGAATGCTGTTCCTTCTGCTCTGGTAGCAGAAGCCATGGAATAAATTTTGCCACAACATGTTTCATGCCAAGATCCTGCATCTAAATCTCGGGCACAGTAGTTTTTAGAATCCCCAGATCAGCTTCTAGTTCTTGCACTGTCAGTTTCCAATCGTTGTCGATTGCAACCTGTCGATTGCACATTCAGCATTCTCAGGTGTTCTGCTTGTTGTAGGCCTTACATACGTGGATCACTTTCAACAGATTCTTGACAATCTTTGAAGCATTTGTGCCATATTTTATTTGCGCTACTCTCATTGCATCATTGCCGAAAGCCTTGTGAATCATCTGAACAGTTTCCAAGCTTAACACAAAATTTGTTGCAGATTCATTGCTCTACTCACTCAGGCATTTTGAAAGCAATGGCCACACAGTACACATGCTCACTCAAAGGCATCTACCATCCCCACTGACTAGTAAAGTGAAGTCGTCCTTGTCCACACACGCACATTCTGGTCCACTCTCCTGGGCTACCAGGTTACATTAAAGTTGTGCAAACCATTCTCGTTATGTTAATAATGGCTGGACTTTTTCTGGATAGACCACAGGTATATGCACTCCTGTGTCCACTGCAGCATTATTTACAATGGCCAAGATCTAAAGACTAGCCAAGTGCCCTTCCCATTTCTTGTTCTCTCTCTCTTCTCCTTCTGACACCCCCATGATGCAAAAGTTGGTATTCTTGAAGTTGTCTCAGAGGCTCCTTGATATTGTCCAATATCTTCATTTTTTTTGGTGTTTCAGTTCTGATTGGATATTTTTTGCTTTCTTATATTCTAAATCACTGCTTTGATTCTTGGTTTCATATACTCTACAGTTGATTCTCTGTAAATTATTCTCATTTCAGTTAGTATAACCTTCATTTCTGACTGGATTTTTTTTATTGTTTCTATGTCCTTTTCTAGGTTTTTCTTTCATTTGGGACCCGTTTCTTCGTTTCCACATTTTGGCTGCTTCCCTATGACTCTTCCTACATATTAAGTAGAACTGCTATGTCTCCCATTTAGCAATAGGTGTCCTGTAAGGCCCAGTGGTGAAGACTTCTCAGTCATCTGAGCTGGGTGCTCCAGGTGTACCTTCATATGGGTTGTGTGCACTGGTCTGTTGTAGTAAAGCTGTGATTGTTGTTGGTGTCACTGGAAGGGACTGACTCCCAGGCTAATCGGTTGTAAGGACCGACTGCAACTACAGCAGAGGTGCTGCTGTGTAGGACCCCACCCAACAGAATAGGGCTTGCTTCAGTGTGGCTTCGGTGCTCACCAAATTTGCCCTTGAGTATGTCGCTCATGGAAGTGGTAGGTTTGTAACCTGGTATTGTCTGAAGCTTTTAGCCCAGTGCTCTGGCTCTGGGGCCTCCATGGAGGTACAAGGTTGGCCACCACCTGTACCCTGACTGGAGTCATCCCCACAAGATACAGAGCAATCTGAAGATGACTGCTACTTATGCCGGACATGGAGGCACTCAGGAGAGGCCAAGCTGTGAACCAAGACTGGCTGCTCTTAGTGCCAGGCCTGAGCCACTTAGAAAGAAATATCGGCATACAAAGGCCAGATGTCATTTGTGGGAGAGATTTTTTGAAAGTCTGAAACATGAGGCAAGACAAGCCATTTGTATGGATAAGCCACTGGAAATGGCTTGGATTGGCCTGCAAGTTGGATGGAACAGGGTCTCAGAAAATCACCAGGGCAGGGGAAACAGTTTAAGCCACATTGGTGGAGTTTCATGTATACTTGCTTTCTGGCTCTGTGAGGGGAGGGCTCATAAAATAAAAAATGGTCTCTGCCAGCAATTGTGTTTTGCAGAAAGCTGTTTCCCTCCCAGCTCTCACCCTGATCCTATACAATTCAGTTCCTCCCCATATGTCTTTCAAGGTGCTTCTCAGTGCAGGAAGCTCAGAGGGAGTGAGTCTGAGTAAGTCTTTGTGTGTGCCCTGTAAGAGGAACTGCCTTGGACTCCAGAAGCCCTCTGACTCACTTAGCCACAATTCCTGTTGGTTTTTATAACCAGAGTTATTGGGACTTTTCTTCCTGGCTCTGGAACCCTGTGCTGGAAGACCTGGTATAGGGCTGATACCTCATGCTCCTCAGGGGGGATCTCCACAGCCGAGATATCCCTCCTGATTTTTATCTTCCTTATGTAGGTGTGGGGTCAGCCCATTCTCCATCTCCTTCCCTCCTACCATCTCAATGTGGTTTCCTCTTTAATTCACTACTTGTAGGACTTCCATGCAGCAAGATTTCAGGCACTTTTGAATGATGGTTGTTCTGTAGTTTAGTTGTAATTTTGATGTGATTTTGGGAGGATTCGAATACCACATTTACCCACACCACTATCTTGACCAGAAGTCTTGAAGAGTGTGAATTATTATAACCATTATAAAAAATTGTTAGCATCTACTAAATAAGCCTGTCCTTTGACTTGGTAATTACATGCCTTGGTATGCACCCAACTGAAATGTATATACATGTTCAATGAAAAACAAGTTTCTGTATGTTCAGAACATTTCTATAAATAATAGCTTCCAACAGAAACTACATAAATGTTTATCAGCAGAAAACCAAGTAAATTGTGGTATTTTCACACAATGGAATCCAGAATATCAATACAAATAAACAAACTCTAAGTACATATGACAATATTAATGGATCTCAGAAATAAAATGTTGAGCCATAGAATCCAGACCAAAAAAATCATATACATTCAATTCATGTAAAATTTAAAAATGGTAAAACTAATCCACACTATTAGATTGTAGAACAGTGGTTACCCTTGAATGTTACTGATTGACTGAAAGAAAGCATAAGAGGAACTTCTAGGAAAATGGTAATGTTTTATATCTTGACTTACAGAAATTAAGGAGGTTCGAGTTACAAAAGTTTGCTCGGATTGTGAGTATTCATTATTTATAACCTTTCAAACATTACTTTTTATACTCCTTAGCAAAAGAGTATTGATTCACAACCTGGACTGCATACACTGAGGGCCAGGAGAAACCAAAGAAAGAGGCAGATCACTCCAGGTAGGTAGGTAGCAGTTTCCATAAGCAGGGGACTTACATATGAGGCTTGTCTTGGGCATCCACAAGACAAGAAGATCTCTACACTGCCACCAAAATCTTGAAAGTGTATACAGAGGCCTTACCCAGGTTCAGTAATGTATACCGTCCAGATGGTCTCAGCTACACCTTATTCTCTTAGAGCTGTACCCTTAAAAATATCTCTGATGATGGGAATGAAACATTGCAAGGACAGGAGAGGGACTAAGGAGCCTCCGACTGCCCAGATTCAGCTTGCAGGTCAACCAGAGGTGTTCTCGATGACATCCGCCAACAAAGAAATATTTGTCTCCCATAACTGAAAATTTCAGATGTAACACAGGCTTCAGACAACCTGTTTCCTCAGGTCTTTTTCATCTGCATTTACTTATAAACTATGTATGGTGTGAAGAAAACTTCCAGCCCTTCTAGATCGTTCCTTTCTAATATAAACCCAATGGAGAAAATATTTCCATTTCATAAATGCCTTGTGCCTAAACAGACTATATTCAGCTGAATGACCATTTTATGTGTTAATCAGTAGAGGTAGCAGGAATAGAAAATACTGATGATTATGGTTTCGGTCACATACTCTCCACTAGGTTGGTGTGGGGTCTTTTTCTTTCCAACTATTTTGACCGAAAAGTGGGAAAAAGTGATTTTCTATGTATAAAAACAAACAAACAACAATAGAATATACAGTTTTTTACTAGAAATAAAATGAATGGATGTGCATCTGAGGTCAAGATAACACTCAAACAATATAGAGCAGTTTAGTTGACTTCGAGATCTAGATTGAGCACTGATATTCTGAGTGTCTTAAGGGAAAGATTGCATCAACCTTGCAACCTATCTTGAGTGAAGTACTTAAAAAACATAGAGGATCATGAATGCAGCTGCCCTGCAGGGTGAGTTTTTTCCAAGTCCTGTGGTGTTTGATATACGCTAGCAGGGATGATTATTGCCTGTGATGTTACTGCATTTGAAAACGTAAAGCAAATAAAACATCAAGAATGTAAAAAACAGAGGTAGAAACCAAGAAGAGCATCTCACAAGAACTGGAACTAATCAAAATGTCAGATGAAATAAATATGGTAATAAGATGTGTCAAAGACATCAAATATAAAACAATTTATGGAAAAACAACAAAAATAAGTTTTCAATGTAGAATTTTTAATAGTTAAACTTTTTAGTTTAACAATAGTATGGTTGAAAGATAATTTGACTAATGAATGAAATATAAAATATGTACAAAAGGTATAAACAATGGATATCCCTAATGAAAAAAATGAGTTACTGAGGGCATAGACAAGAGAATTTTCACATGTATAAAAAAGAGTCCTGCAATTTAAAATAAGAAATAAGTTATAGAGGAGAGGTAATATTTAAATAAATTAAGAAGTCTTCTTTTATTTGAAGAAAGATTTGTGCCTGAAGATTGACAAGGCTCCCTAGATCCTGAGAAGGATTAATAAAAAAGGTCATTTACTAGATACATCCCAGTGAAAATTTTGAATTCCAACAGTAAATATAAAATTTTATAAGCTTCTAAAATAGCAGTAACTTTTAAAGGAAAGAGACTGACATATATCTGACTCATGTATAATATTAAAACTTAACAGTAAATGAAATATAATCCACTGAGATCAAAGGAGTTAGATTGAAGACACTATTCACCTGTCAGGGAAAAGAAATGACATTTTAAGATATAAATGGATTCTGAGTATATACCACCCATGTGAGGAAAATAATTATTAAATTACAACAACCAAATGATAAATCACAACTAAGACATTGTTTTAAAAAATGAGGATTATTTTTGGGAAAGATAGTAAATAATGACTTTCAACATACATAAATACTGTAGTTGGATAATGTCATTATGATTAAGAAATTGTAAAAGTGCTATAAAATAAGGGGTCATAAAAGAAAGGAGACAAATTGTGAGGAAACCCCAAAGCTTGATTTCAACAAAATCCAGAACCTTGAAGCTACAAAAACTGGAAAAGGAATAAAAGCATTTTAATTGCCAAATCTAGAATAATATGCAGCAGAAACTGTTAGTAATTACCCAATACCCATTTTACTTTTCTTCCTAGTACTAGAAATTTAATTTTATTCATAGTAACAACATATCCAAATAAAACATGACATTTTCTGCCATGACTTGCAGATGCAAGAGTCATGTGACCAAGTTCTAGGCAATAAATATACACGGAAGTTTTGTCATGATGTCAAGAAAGACACTAAATGGTTGCTGAATGGGCTGGAATTTGTGCCTATTTTGTCTTCTCTCTTCCCCTCATTTATGCATGTTATATTAATAACACAAATATATGGAGGTAAATATTACAAAAACTCCTTAAAGTAGAGAGTTATGTGCCTCTCGGTAATGGGACATGGTAGGGAAGGATGACTAGGGAATAGTTTGTTTTTACTGTTGCTTTCATTGTTAGACTTTAGTGTCATTTGACATTTTAAACGATTATATTACTATGATAAAATTAATACAAAGTAAAGTTTAAAAGGAAAGTCAAATGTTCTTCATGTGGATCCTATGACAGTTTGACTGAGTATAGAGTACAGGGTTGCAGGTTATCTTCCCACAGCATTTTAAATACATAGTTTCTTATAGTCTTCCGGAACCTGGTGTTGCTGGTACAAAATATAATGTTAATCTGTTTTTTATCATTTTGTACGTGATACATCAGCTCTCCACTGCTGCAGCTTATAGGACTTTCCCTGGTCCTAGATGTTCCGAAATGTCACTCCAGTGTGTCCAAGTACAGGGAGTCCTATGACATTATTGCCATTGGCCCATGCAAGACCACTCTCTAGTTTTCCTTGCGTGCTCATTCTTTTTATCTCCATTCTCCATTCTTGTTTCCACCCTCCTATATCTTATTTTAATATCCTTTCTCTATTTAACTGGCTACTCAAGCACACGAACTAGAAAAGAAGTTATCAGAAAATTAGGCACAATAATGAAGTTATTTTAATTTTTCCCTTTTTGACTATGTTGAAAAGTAAAACACACCATACACACGTACAACTTTTTTTGCAAATACATGTAAATAAGCCAAAATGTTTTTGAATTTTAAGATTTTCTTTAACCAAACAAACTCCTTTGTATCACTTCACTTTACTTTTAACACTTTATGGTTTATCACTCAGTTATATCTCATGTAATGCCATATTCTTCCTTCAGGCTTCCCTGAATCTTTTAAATACGTAATCACTTTTTCTATGAACTCGCACAGAAAGTTATTACAGCTATACTTGAAATTCAAAATATTGTTTTGTATAGCAGTTTAGTCTTTATTCCTTTGCTGAATATATTCCTTTTGTCCCTGCAGATTTACTCTCCAACCTTGTCTTCCCACAGCTCTGCCCTGAGGGCTCTTCCATCGATTAGCTGCATAATGGGGAGCCATGGCAGATAAGGACAAAAAAAAAAAAAAGGGAAGAGAGGAATTTATCCTCTTGGTTTCCTCCAAGGGAGGTCATTTTAGGCTCGTTGTATTTCTTTACCAAAGATCACTGCTTCTCTCCAGATGGTCTCCTCCATAGTACTCTGTCTTTCCCATAATTGCTTCCTCCTTTCACTAATATCCTGAGTTACTCACCCTGAGGTTTTTATATACTAGGCCCACTAGTTTCTGAAAAGGACCTTTGTGACTTAAACATTAATTGGTCCTAAATTGAGTATGTTATCTCTTTCTTTTTGATATCCTATGAAATAAACTTATGTAGGAAATTGTAATTTCTTCTGATCATACAGGCCATGCTTTGTGTAGCTTTTCATCTTTGTGTCCATCTAGAGCTGAGTTCTTCCATGTAATAGAAGCTTAATAAATATGAAATCAATTTTATTGAATATCACTTGATATAAAAATATTGCTGTGAAATTCATGAAATAAATATAATCTTCACAGAACCACTGATTTAGTCTTCATGTAATCAATTATGGAAATATGTGAAGAGTTTATTTTGAGAATACAGTGCTTTCAAAATACAAAATAAGGCAAATTTACGTAAAAAACTTAAAAGAGTCCCCTTTTAAACAATAGGTCTTATACCATACAAATTATTGAAGGATTGTTTCTTCATACATTACTTTTCATGACTTAAAATTAAGTGCAAAATATAGTAATTCTTAATAGTATATAAAATACTAATTATTTTGAAATAAAGTCTATAGAAGTGAATCAATGCAAAACAATAGTTTTTATTTTTCATAAAATGCTGAAATTTTAATTCTAAAAATCATGACCTGGAATTTTTACTTTAATATATTTTCCTGGTAGAATTGGTAATGATGCTTCTGAAAGACACTTCTGATAATACAAGTCCCTCTAGTGGCATCTGATGTGAAATTTATAATATAAATAATGTTAACATTATTTTTAGTGTTTAGAGATGCATTAGGACATTTTAATATTTATTAATAAATTTGATTTTTAGAAATGATAATACCATCAGCCATTTGTTTCAATATTTACTCTAATATGTAATATATATTTTTTCTTTCAGTTAAATTAATTTTAAGGTTGATAAATAAGAAGAACACATTTTCCAAAGTAAAAAGGACAGTTTGATATGAGGGAAGGGGAAAGTAATTCTTGACAACTAATCTGTGTTAGGTGTTTTATCCATTAATTATTTAATTTGATAATTAATGAGCTTATAAAATAGAGTTTATCACTTCTACTTCAAAGAAAATAAAATAAAACTCAGTAAATATGTTTATAATTAGTGACAAAGCATTTCAAACACAGCTTTATCTAAGACTTTTTTTTTAACTACACACTTCTAGTTAAAATAAAACTGTTTAAAATGAAGAGAAAGACTGACATGTAACCAGAAAAAATTGACAGCTCATTCTAAAGTGACAAGTAGAAGGTCAATACTAAGCTGTAAGGAAGTGAATAGGTCAAGAAGTGGTTTTTAAATCTCCAGAATTCTGATGTAATTAAATTAGCTTTCACTCTCTCCCATGTTTTTCTTCTTAACCAGATAATGTCTTATTGAAAGGTAAATTGATAAGTATCTTGCTTCATTTTCAAATTTTTAAATTTAACCATATAGCTTATTTTATTTATGATGATTACTTACACTCTGATTTTTGTTGAAATTATGTAAGAAATACTATATAGTAAGCAATATCATTCCATGTCAGGATAGAAAATATAAAAAAATTATATAATAGGATTTTTTTTACCATAATCTTTGTTTTTAGTCTAAAAAGCCATCACAAAGAAGCATAGTTGTGCCCTGGCTGATGTAGCTCAGTGGATTGAGTTCGGGCTGCAAACTAAAGGGTCACTGGTTTGATTCCCAGTCAGGGCACATGCCTGTGTTGCAAGCCAGGTCCCTTGGGGGGCCACATGAGATGAAACCATACATCGATGTTTCTCCCCATCTCTTTCTCCCTCCATTCCCTTCCGTCTAAAAATAAATAAATAACATCTTAAAAAAAAAAGAAAAGAAAAAAAGAAGAATAGTTGTATGGGAATCTTGCAGACCCCATTTTGGGATTTCTCCCCCATTTTTCCAGAAAAAAAAACCTTAAAAATTTAAAATGACAATTCTACTTTATTTCTATTTTAATTAAGGTGTACAGTCTGAATTATAATCATGCTATATTTTAGTATTCATGTTTCTAGATCTGTTTAATATTTTAAAATGTGCTTATAAAAGCAAATCTAATATTTGCCCATTGCCAGTTGTTACACTATGCCTCAAATCTGGCACTTCTTGCAGGCAATAAATTTTTTTTTAAAAGCTCTAGTATTTCCACATTATTACCTAATTAAATCTACCTTTGTGATGCTAGTTGTTTTTCCATTCTGAGGATGAAGTCTCAAAAAAAACCCCAAAACTAAACCCTTGTAAAACCTGCTATTCACATTCTCATTTGATTGGAAGAGCGTTGATGTAGACTGTCTCTGGATGGGACAGACATTTAAAGCTGACATTTCTCCTTGAGGGCATTTTCGTGGGCATGGAGAATGTAGGGCACAGAGATACTGTATTCGGGGGGTCTTTCCCCTAAACTGTCTTTGATGTGAAGTGCATCTCTGGCTGTTTGCAGAAAATTTGTTCCTTCTCCTCTTGGACTTTCAGCATTGAAACTCCAAGCTCTTTCAGCTGTCATCCCTGAGACCACCTACCTGGGTGGCCATTTTAGACAAGCTATAAGACAAAATCAGGTTGCTTCTTCCACCTTTTGCCATAAAAAAAAATGAAATATTGTCATTTGCAACAACATGGATAGACCTAGAAAGAAATATGTTAAGTGAAATAAGAGGAACAGAAATCTCATGTTCATGGATCAGAAGTCTTAGTATGTTAAAACTGCAGTACTCCTCAAAAGATGGCAATACTCAGATTACTAAAAGGAAAAATAAAAAAGGACATTAATACAGAAATAAAAAGGAATTTGAGTTAATAATATGAATTACTATATGTCAACTAATTAGATAACAGATGAAATAGGTGTATTCCTAAAAAGACTCAAATTATAGAAACTGATTTAAAAAGGAATACACCATCTGAATAGACCTATAACAAGTGAACAGGTTGAATGAGAACCTTAAAAACTTCCCACAAGACAAGCCCAAGGCACTCTGGCTTCACTGGTGTTTTCTAACAATCTTTAAATAAAGAATTAGTAACAATGCTTCACAAGCTTTAAAAAAATAGAACTTGAAACATTTCTCAACTCAGACTGTGAGGCCACTATCTCCTTGACCCCTACATTAGGCAAAGACATCATAAGAAACTTCAAGCCAATATTTCTTACGAATGAGATGCTAAACTCCTCAACAAAATACTTGCAGATAAAATCAGACAAAATATAAGAAAGATTATACACCATAACGAATGGGGTTTACTTCAGGAATACCAGGTTGGTTTAAAATCTGAAAATCAATTAGTCTAATCCGCCATTTCAGTAGCGGACAAAGACCATACGATCATTTTAATAGACACAGAAAAAGCATTTGACAAAATGCAACACCATTTCATGATAAAAACACTCAGCAAACTAGGAATTGAAGGGAACTTCCTCAACCTGACAATTTGTGTAGGCATTTACAAAAATTCCACAGCTACATCATATTAATGTTGAAAGACTGAATGCTTTCTTTTTTTTTAGTGAATTTTATTGGTTATGCTATTACAGTTGTCCCATTTCTTTCTCCCCTTTCTCGCTGCTCATTCGAGTATCCCCATTCCTTCCAGCATTCTTCCCTGCTTTAGTTCGTGTCCATGGGTCACACACATAAGTTCTTTGGTGTCTCTATTTCCTATACTATTCTTAACCTCCCCCTGTCTACTTTGTACCTACCATTTATGATTCTTATTCCCTGTACCTTTCCCCCCATTCTCCCTCTCCCCGCTGATAACCCTCCATGTGATCTCCATTTCTATGATTCTGTTCCTATTCTAGTTGTTTGCTAAGTATGTTTTTGTTTTTGTTTTAAGTTCTGTTGTTGATAGTTGTGAGTTTGTTGTCATTTTACTTTTCATAGTTTTGATCTTCTTTTTCTTAGATAAGTCCCCTTAACATTTCATATAATAAGGGCTTGGTGATGATGAACTTCTTTAACTTCACCTTATCTGGGAAACGTTTTATCTGCCCTTTCATTCTAAATGATGGCTTTGCTGGATAGAGTCATCTTGGATGTAGGTCCTAGCTTTCATGACTTTGAACACTTCTTTCCAGCCCCGTCTAGAAGCCTGTAAAGTTCCTTTTGAGAAATCAGCTGATCATCTTATGGGAACTCCTTTTCATGTAATCTCTCCTTTCCTCTTACTACTTTTAAGATTCTCTCCTTATATTTAATCTTTGGCAATGTAATTATGATGTGTCCTGGTGTGGCCCTATCTGAGCTTCCTGGACTTGTATGTCTATTTCCTTCATGAGATTAGGGAAGTTTTCTTTCATTATTTTTTAAATAAATTTTCAAATCTCGATCTTCCTCATTTCCTTCTGGCACCCTTGTGATTTGGATGTTAGAACATTTAAAGTTGTCCCAAAGGTTCCTAAGCCTCAAAAAAAATTTTTTTTGAGTTTTTGTTTCTTCATTCTGTTCCAAATTATTGATTTGAGTCCTGGTTTCCTTTCTTTCACTGTTGTTTTTCTGTGTGTTTTTCTCTATTTCACTTCATATAGCCTTCACATTTTCCTTTATTTTATAGCCATGCTCCATCATTTCTATGAGTACCCTGATTGCTAGTGTTTTGAACTCTGAATCTGATAGGTTGGCTATCTCCCTGTTGCTTAGTTCTGTTTCTGGAATTTTGATCTGTTCTTTCATTTGGGCCATTTTTCTTTTGCCTGTTACATCATTGTAAGTGGAAGACTCCATAAGATCAGATGCCAAACAAGAATGTTAACCTCCCACTTCTATTTACCATTGTACTATAGGTTTTAAAAAGGGCAAGCAGGCAAGAAAATGAAATAAAAGATATCCAGATTTGAAAGAAAATAACAAAATTATCTCTACTTGAAGATGACATGATATTATATATAAAATTCTATGGACTGCTACACAAAACTATTATAATTAATAAACAAGTTCATTAAGTTTGCAGGTTACAATATCAATATACAAAAGTCAATTGTATTTCTATATACTAGCAATAAAAATCCTAAAATAAAATTAAGAAAACAATTTCATTTGCAATAGTATCAAAAAGAAGAAAATCTATGGTAATAAATTTTAAAAATGAAGTAAAAAACTTATACTCTAAATACTACAAAATATTGTTGAAAAAATATAGAGAGATCTAAATATAGAGGGAACAATATCTTGTGTTTATGAATCAGAAATCTTAATATATTAAAACTTCAATACTCTCCAAAAGATGGCAATACTCACCAAGTTGATTTAAACATTCAAGGAGATTCTCATCACCCTGGCCAGATAGCTCAGTTGATTAGAGAAGGGGTCCCTAACCTCCCTCTTCTCCAACCATGGCCACCTTGGCATTACTGCCTGAGCTCTGCCTCCTGTCTCCCACCCCCACCCCAGTCTGTGGAAAAATTGTCTGCCACGAAACAAGCCCCTGGTCCCAAAAAGATGGGTACTGCTAGATTAGAGCTTAGTCCCAATATGCCAAGGTTGTGTGTTTGATCCCTGGTCAGAGCACATATGAAAATCAACCAATAAATGCATGAATGAGTGGAATAATAAATCAATGTTTCTCTCTCTTCTTTCCTCTCTCTTTCTCAAAATCACTCCTACTATATGCTATCTTCATATTAAATTGAAAGAACCATATCTTAAGGAAAACCTGATGCTTTTCTGTATAGTAAAAAGTACCTTTTGCCTATACCAGGCAAAAAAACTTTGACAATAGACTGCCAAGGATTTCACCCTGCACCCACCCTCCTGGCTGGGCAGTTTGGGGCAGTGAAAAAGCTATACAAACTATATAGCTATCATATTTGTAGCCTAGGTAGAGAACTAAAATGTTGGAAGTACTCTACTTACTGAAAGGATAGAGATATGGAATGTTACCTTAGACATCTTCATAGAATTTTTCATGTTCCGGAATGGACCTGAAGAAGAAGAATTTCTTGTACCCAGAAGTAACATGGACGTAGTTCAGAGAGTTGCCATATATAATAGGGTCTTTAGAAGACAGTAAGGAATGCATTAGCTAAACCAGAATGGATAGGTAGTTGAGGAAAATACAAGATGAAGACCGTAGCAGCAGAGGATGATGTGAATAGCAACAATGAGACTTGATGTCCCCAACCCCAACACTGAGATTCGATGTCCCTAACACCACCACCACCGCTACAACTGCTGATTACAAAACCTTTTTACAGATACAGCCATAACCCTGAGAAAGGAATGTGAGCATCCCTTAAATAAATAATGAGATGATGTTTCTTACAAAGTAAAGCCTGAAATTAAAATTGAGTTATAAGTATATAACATATTTCTTGCACCTCAGTTTGTGGAATAAGATATATATTTGCTGCCTTAGAATAACAAATATCGTAGTCGCCTTTAATAGCCAAGCACTGACAAGAATGCTAGAAGCCTTTTGGAAAGTACTCTGCCTAACTTACACTTCTGCTTCCCAACATAGAAAGATCTGAAGTACTTAGATTCAGTTGAGCATGATATCTGAGACTATTTTATAGAGTTTTACAAAGGTAAATAACATAACACTAGAATTGACTCAGATAATCTCTAGAGGAAAAAAACCTAACTGAATAATTTGATAGATCTTAACTTTAATCTTGAACATTTTTATTTTTATTGACAATATTTTAACTAGCCAGACTGCACAATTTACAGGACTATTCTGTTCATCTTTCACTTTATTACCCAGAAAATGGTAAATGCTTACATCTTTCAATGAAAACTGAAGAACTAACATAATTGGCAATATAAACTTTCCTAACTCATTAGAGTTTACCTAAAAACCTTCTCCCTTTGGCATCTAAGTCTGTTGATGCTCACTACCCGATCCAAACCTCACCATTCACAAACAACCATCATTTACTTCATTTTAGTGTATGTCATTCATTTAACCCTTTTTCAAATGCATCTTGAAGACTCCATATTTTCCTCCATTCTAAGAACCAATATTCTAAATCATGATCTTTGTGAGTTTAGACTGAACTACCTCTGTAATATTAACAAGAAATCACTGTGGAACCATATAATGTGAAGATTCAGAAGCAAAAATATTGCATTTTACAATCCTGAGGATTTTATTTTATTTATTTTATTTTTTAACTTTACTTGCCAAATCTTTAATTCCTTTCTTGGAATGTTAAATAATGATAAACCCAGAGTAAAAAAGATGACCATCTAAACTTCATTCATGCTTTTGCAAGCTCAGTTTACAATAACTAAGGGTTATAATATTAACTTTTATATGTGTAAAATTTAACATCTTATTTATAACCAACCTTTGGGCATTTGGAAATAAGATTAAAGGTAATTACACTAATTTCCATTATTAAAAGTCAAATTCTGAAATATTTGGTTTAAATAACAGGACATATTCTTCCCGAGCCTGAAGAAACTTGCTGAGAAGTTTGCCTGGTTATATATTCCATACTCATTACATTGAAGAGGGTTGTTTACTCTCTAACGAGCACAAAAAGCCAGCAGATGTCTAGAACTAATTTGGCAGCTTCTAAACTTTGTATCCATATTCCAAGAATCCATTAGCTAAAAATAATTTATAGAAACTGAAATGTCAGAATTCTTCCAGTGCTACATCATAGGAAATCAGGAATTGAAAGATCACAATGCTATACAGCATTTCTCCCTTAAAAACAGCTAGAGAATTGGTTAAGCACTATTGAAATACATAGCATCATCAATATCATAGTTAAATTTTGTCAACATCTTTAATCTTAAAACATTGAATAATTTCACCTGTGTATCAGCCCCTTCAGCAACTGGAGGCAGGAGAATCGTATTCTGTAGATCTTATTGTAATGAGGTTTTTTATGGAAATCAGTTTAAAAAGTTGTGGTCAATGATGAGCCCCAATCTTAATTTTCTGCTTCTGATCCAAACTTGTCATAATCCACTCTTTGTTTAAGTGCTTAAGAATTAAAAACAGAAAGCAAGCAAAACATAAACAGAGACATTGAAATTAAGAACAGTCTATCAATAGCCAAGGGGGAGGGGGGAGGGGACAATGGGGAGAAGCGTTTTCAGGAATCACTGTAGAGGACACATGGAAGGAACTAAGGGGGAAGGGGGAGGCTGGGGGGGGAGGTGAGGGCTGGGGGGAGGGGGGAAGGGAGGGGAGAGGATGAAAATAACTGTAATTGAACAACAATAAAGTAATAAAAAAAAAGAATTATGTTCTGGGAAAATTCTGCCTCAAGACCCTTCTGATTCAACATTATAAGGAATAGGACAGGTCTCCATTTGAGAGATAATATATGTAAGACTCTTAAATTGACATGGTAAGACGTTAACTCTACCACCTGAATCTTATTTTGAGTCATATTTACACTCTTTTATAATTTTTTATTTAATTTTATTTTTATTAGAATTTTTATTGTTGTTCAATTACAGTTATCCCCAATCTTCCCCCATTATTCTCCCCTGCCCTACCTACCCCCCAACTCACATGTTCAATACTCCCACCCCATTGTATTTGTCCATAGGTCCTTTATACATGTTTTTAAAAAAGAAAGTTTATTTCATATAAGCATTACATATATACTTTTTGCTTATAAGCCTTGCAAGAGTGAGTAATTCTATTTCTAAGTTTAGTTTAAGCAATTGTACATTGAATTTATGCTTGATTTAGCATTTTTAAAAATAATCATAATCATTTGACTAATCTGCTTTTATTGCAATGTAGTGTTTTAAATTAGTTTCCTATTTTTTTTTAAATTTTCTTTAAAAAAAAAATGTTGTTCAATTTGCCATGGCTGGTGTAGCTCAGTGGATTGAGCGTGGGCTGGAAACCAAAGGGTCACCAGTTTGATTCCCAGTCAGGGTACATGCCTGGGTTGCAGGCCAGGTCCCCAGTGGGGTCCATGTGAGAGGCAACCACACATTGATGTTTCTCTCCCTCTTTTTCTCCCTCCCTTCCCTTCTGTCTAAAAATAAATAAACACAATCTTAAAAAAAATGTTCAATTTCAGTTGTTCCCATTTTCCCCCATTACTCTCCCCTGCCCTACCCAACTACCACCTCCCACATTCAGTCCTCCCTCCCCTGTTGTCTTTGTCCATGGGTCCTTTATACATGTTCCTTGACTTGACCCTTCCCTTTGTTTCCCCTGTTATCTCCCTCCCCTCTCCACTCTGGTTATTGTCAGTGTGTTCTACATTTTCATGTCCCTGGTTCTCTTTTGCTCACTTGTTTTGTTGATTAGGTTCCACTTATAGGTGAGATCATACGGTATTTGTCTTTCACCACCTGGCTTATTTCACTTAGCATAATTCTCTTCAGTTCCATCTATGCTGTTGTGAAAGGTAGGAGCTCCTTCTTTCTTCCTGCTAGATAGTATTCCATTGTGTAAATGTACCACAGTTTTTTGATCCACTTATTTACTGATGGGCACTTAGGTTGCTTCCAGCACTTGGCTTTTGTAAATTGTGCTGCTACAAACATTGGAGTACATAGGTTCTTTTTTTTTTTTCTTTTTTAAAGATTTTCTTTATTTATTTTTAGAGAGAGGGAAAGGGAGGGAGAAAGAGAGGGAGAGAAACAGCAATGTATGGTTGCCTTCTCACATGGCCTTCACTGGGGACCTGGCCCGCAACCCAGGCATGTGCCCTGACTGGGAATCGAACTGGGATCCTTTGGTTTCCAGCCTGCGCTCAATCCACTGAGCTACACCAGCCAGGGCCATAGGTTCTTTTGACTTGGTGTTTCAGGATTCTTAGGATATAATCCCAGCAGTAGAATTGCTGAGTCAAAAGGCAGTTCCATGTTTAGTTTTCTGAGGAAATTCCATACTGTTTTCCACAGTGGCTGCACCAGTCTGCATTCCCACCAACAATGTACTAGGGTTCCCATTTCTCCACATCACCTCCAGCACTTGTTTGTTGATTTGTTTATGATGGCCATTCTCACCAGTGTGAAGTCGTATCTCATTGTGGTTTTAATTTGAATCTCCCTGATAGCTAGTGATGCTGAGCATCCTTTCAAATGTCTCTGGGTCCTCTGTATGTCCTCCTTAGAAAAGTGTCTGTTCAGGTCTTTTGCCCATTCTTAAATTTGGTTGCTTGTCTTCCTGGTGTGGAGTCATATGAATTCTTTATATATTTTAAAGATCAAACTCTTATCCGAGGTATCTTTGACAAGTATATTTTCTCATACAGCTGGCTCCTTTTTCATTTGGCTGATGTTTTCTTTAGTCATACAGAAGCTTTTTAATTTGATGAGGTACCATTTGTTTATTTTTCCTTTATATCCCTTGTTTTAGGGGACATACCGGTGAAAATGTTGTTGTGTGGAATATCTGAAATTTTCCTGCCTATGTTCTCCTCTAGTACTTTTATGGTGTCACAACTTAGTCTATTATACCTCTTGATTTTCTTTGGTTAAGTTTCTTTTTTTTTTTGCATGTAGCTGTCCAAATTTCCCAACCCCATTTATCAAAATGGCTATTTTTACTCCATTTTATGCTTCTGCCCCCTTTGTTGAATATTAATTGGCTGTAGAGACATGGGTTTATTTCTAGGTTCTCTATTCTATTCTATCTGTCTATGTGTTTGTACTTATGCCCGTACCAGACTATTTTAATTATAGGGGCCTTGTAATGTAGTTCGATATCAGGTATTGTGATCCCTCCTACTTTGTTCTTCTTTCTCAAAATTGCTGCAGCTATTCAGGGTGGTTTATGGTTCCATATAAATTTTTGAAATGTTTGTTCTATATCTGTGAAATATACCATTGGTATTTTATAGGGATTGCATTGAATCTATAAATTGCTTTGGGTAGTATGGATATTTTGATAACGTTAATTCTTCCAATCCACAAACACAGTACATGCTTCCATATATATATGTGTCTTCCTTAATTTCTTTCTTCAGTGTTCTGTAGTTTCTGGGTACAGGTCTTAGGTTTATTCCTAAATACTTTATTTTTCTTGTTGCTATAGCAAATGAGATTTTTTTCCTCACTTCTGTTTCTGATATTTCATTGTTTGTGTACAAAAATGCCTTCGATTTCTGGATATTGACTTTGTATTCCACTTTTTTGCCAATATCACTGATTAGGTCGAGTAGTTTTTTGGCAGAGTCTATAGGGTTTTCTATGTACATTATCATGTCATCTGCAAACAATGACAGTTTTACTTGCTCCTTGCCTACTTGGATGCCTTTTATTTCTTTTTCTTGTCTGATTGCTGTGGCTAGAACTTCTAATTTATGTTGAATAGAAGTGATGAAAGTGGACACCCTTTTCTTATTTCTGATCTTAGTGGGAAAGCTTTTAGTTTTTGCCCATTGAGTATGATGTCGGCTTTAGGTTTCTCATATATGGCCTTTATTATATTGAAGGATGCTCCTTCTACTCCCACTTTGGTGAGTGGTTTTATCATAAATCACTGGTGTACCTTAACAAGTACATTCTTTAAAAAAATTTTTTTGAATTTATTTTCAGAGAGAGGGGACAGGAAGACAAAAGAGAGGGAGAGAAACATTGATCAGTTGCCTTTCACACATACCCCAAATGGGTACCAGGCCATAACCCAAGTTTGTGCCTTGACTGGAAATTGAACCTGTGACCCTTTCCTTTGCAATACAATGCTCAACCAACTAAGCCACACTTGTCAGGACTGTAGTAGGATCCTTATATATTTATTCTTAATCCAACATAATTTTCTTACCTGACTATATTATCTCAGTTATACAGACATACCTTTCCTAAATTATAACTTAATTATATGGTTTTCATAGCTTTTATTATTTATGTAAGGAATATTCATTCAAAAATTCATTCTGTACCTCTTTATTCTACAAAAACTTGTTGACAGCATATTGAATGACCCATACACTGTATAGGGTATGGGAATAAAATGTCAAAGTCAGATGCTCCTAAAAAATTTCAGCTTATACAAATCAACACATAAATTATAAAAATAAATAAATATACAAGTTGCCATATGCACGGATTGCAGTATATCTTTTGTGCAAGAAAGTACAGAGATGGTTCACTTAATACTGTAACTGAATACAGCTTCAATTATGTTATCCAGTATCCCTTATACATGGGAATCATGTTTATTTCTCTAGAAGTCAATGAAGAGAAGTACATTATTTCCACAGAGAAATTTTAAGCTTTCTTTTATTGTATTATGAGAACTAGATAGCCTAAACTAATTGCCTTTCCATTTTAACTTTAGTTCATTATTGTAAGTAACTCATACTGAGTGCCTGATACATTTTTTATCTTTTCTAAATTAGGTTTGATGTTTACTTGTAAGTGCCTTATTTTACACATATTTCTGAATCATATAATTTACAGCAGCAAAGGTTAGAAAGATAATCTATTTTAATCACTTAAAATTTCAAAGGAATTAATTTAGGCCTCAAAACTGTGAGTAATCTAACCAAGATTACATATCTAGTCACTTGCAGAATTTAGATTAGAAACCATGTAACCTAAATCCTAGTATTTTGCTTTAGTTATCTTTCCAAAATATGGTGACAAATCATTAAATGAGGAATGAAAGCAGTAAGAGAAGAAAACAAAGGAAGGGGGAAGAAAGAAAGCAAAGCATTTGAAGAGTTTAACATTTAGTTTTCTCAAAATTTAGATATAAAATTTTAAAGAATGCAAAATCAAAAACCTCACCATAAGGTAAAAATATTGTTCTCCTGGCCATTTTTCTGATAAACAAACATAGCCTTGAACTCAAATAAAATGTTTATAATGCAGGAGAAAATGGATCTTTTTTCAGGAACAGTGGCATAGGAGTATTTTAAGATATAAATGTGAACAAGTTTGTTTTGTCCAGACACTTAAAAAACAATGAGAATCACTCTTGC
The DNA here is from genome assembly GCA_004026765.1 of Micronycteris hirsuta. Taxonomy (NCBI): domain Eukaryota; kingdom Metazoa; phylum Chordata; class Mammalia; order Chiroptera; family Phyllostomidae; genus Micronycteris; species Micronycteris hirsuta. The sequence goes on along the minus strand of PVJI01002276.1, from coordinate 25,985 downwards.
TCTTTTGCTATGTTTCTTAAAAATAGATTGGTGTTTTAAGACCTAAATGCTAACAGCTCAGGCCTCTATACTAGCAACCTTACTAATATCCAGCTCAGTATGAGTTCTTGATTCATGAGGAGAAATAATTTATGAATGAATATGAATTAGTTTCTCTCTAAAATAAACTGAAAAACATAATTTTGTATGTTTTTGCCTGTGATTTGTAAAACTGGGAAAATAGCATCATCTGCTTATCATTGATAAGGCTAAACCTGCCGTGTATGTAATGATTGTTTGACCAAAAAAAAACTACCTCAATTTTATATGTTTGTTAGTGCTTGAGGACAAATCACCTGCCTGGATACACACACACACACACACAAAAAAAAAAACCCAAAACCTCATGACAATGGTATCAGTTTTCTATTGCTGCATAACAAACTGTCAACAAATTTATGATTTGAAACAATTCATTATTACCTTTCAGTTTGCTGAAACAATAATTTTAAGTATGGTTATTACTCATTATTATCTGTGGTTCTATGGGCCAATGGGACTCAACTGGGCATTTTTTTCTCAGGATCTTTCTTGCAGCTGAGGCTGGAATCTTCTGCCTGATCAGCTGGCTAAACAACCAAGATGGTTCACTCACATGACTGGCAGTTGATGCTAATTATTAGCGTGGATCATTGCTGGAGCTGTTAACCAGCACTCACGATAGTCTCTCCATGTAGCTTGGGTTTCATATAGCTTGGTAGGCTATGTTCCAAGAGGCTATGTCCCAAGCATTTAAAGAGGCCCAGGCAAAAACTGAAATGCTTCTTATGACCTAACCTCAGATGTTGCAGATATCACTTCCACTGGATTCTAATAGTTCAAATAAGTTACCACAACCAGTCTAGATTCAAGGGAATGGGGAATTAACTCTACCTTTGGATGTGAGTAACTGAGAGCACCCATCTTTGGATATTATGCACCAAAAGTTGCCCGGCCAGTATTCTCGTGCAGGTGAACACTGATCTCCTCATTGAATGGAGTGAATTGCAGGGGATACATCTCACCAAAACATTCTTCAATAAGTAATTTTGGATCTGTGCAAGTGTGTAAATTTGTGGTTTAGATGCATCCTCACCCACAAGTTTTGCTCTAAAAAACCCAGTAAAAATGGATTACCCTTTAAATTAAAAAAAATGATTATTACATGCTGATTACTTTTCCTTTAAAGAGTATAATTGCAAGAGAGTGAAACTTGCTTATGATGATTTTGAAGAGAATGGGGAAAGGGTGTAATTTAATTACAAAAGAATCTAATCTGCATAGGAAACCATTTACCCAGCATCTGCTGCTTCTGCTGTTCTCATCCCCACGAGAAGCATCAGGAAGTGAAGCAAAGTCACATGAGAACACTAAGGTCCTGTGGGAATTCGATATAAAATGGTTAAAAACTGTGCAGGGGATCAGTAATGAAAAATTATAGGAACACAGTGAAAGAGGTTCCAATCAGTGTGGGGGAAACTGAATGGCAGGCCTTCTAAATTTGTTTGATAGTATACAAGTTTCCCTGTCCTTACATCACATCAATGTGAAACAAGTTTAGTTTACTCACTCTTTTCTGTAACCCTACAGGGTTCTTGTTTCAACATTTCCTCCAGATTCTAGAAATTTCCTGTATGCCAGTTTAAATACTTGGGCCAATTGTTAAAGTTATTTCTTCAGCTTTTAGAAAAATAAAACAAAGAAGATTTCCATTTTTTTAAAAAAGAACCTCAACACTGCTTTCTTTATACAGTGGACATGAAACAGAAATCAACCATTAACTTTTTTGTTTGTCATTATATTTTTCTTAACTACCTTTTTGCATTTTTGCTATTGACCAGTTATTTTAAATTATGAGACTGTCAAGATAATTAATAATGGACATAAATATGTGAATAAAAAAGATATATTAAGCGTATATTCTATACACACGGATATCAAAAACATATAAATGAACATCCCTTTTTGAAAATATATTCTTGTATTTGTTCTATTTTGCTAATTTTATCAGCATGCTTTCTCTGGTATAAAGCTAGAAATACCATGAATTATAATCGTGTTGTATATCCCAGAGAGCTTTTGTTACATTAGTGTTTTTTTTAAATCTGCTACCTGCAGGCATGTTCTGACTCATTTAGCATAACTCAGTGACAGAAGTGGACACAATCCTGGGCTTTAGTTTTAGTCAAAGTGTCAGTCACCTTAGACATCATTTGAAGTTTCTTTTTTGTATGTCACAGATGGTATCCTCATAGCCTTCTGTGCATCTGCATGCATTTCCAAATGCTGTCACAAAAGATGGGTCACAAAACCATGTACAAAATTAATTGATTTTTGTATCCATAAGTCTTCATATGTCTACAGAAGATGGCTTTGGAAAGAGCATATAAGTGTATATTAGAAGAGCCTGGCAGTATTTAAGAACAACTCCATCCTAATTTGACACAGCTCCCCAGCAAGCAGTCATACTTTCAGTCATGTCAATACTTCCTTTGCCTAGCTATCTTGAAGATCTGCCACTCACATTAATGTTTTTATCTTTCAAATATTGGTGGAAAATCACAATATCTTATGGTATACATTATTTGGGTCCAAGGGTCTTAGCAGTTATTAAGAGCAGAATGAATCTCCCTACAAGAAAATGTTTATTTGTTTTTTATTTTTTTTATTTTTGATAAGCAATCTCACTTGAATTCTCCTTCAGGAATATTTTCAACATGCTTTCATTTGTAAGCATATATTTGTCTCATACACCTACAAATATTCTCACTAGTTCATGCTAATACCTTCCTTCTTAATTATCAAATTTATCTACCCTTAAAATGCAAGTTAATGCTGCAATTACTATTATGGTATGGATTACTTAGTTAATATTTTATCTGATAATTTTATTTGTATAATATTGACAGAAACTTTTTTTTTCTTTCTATTAAGTTCAAAACATTCTTACAAATGCCAAACTACTCACTTCAGCAGTCAGGAAGTTTCTTTTTGTAAACTGGTTGAGTGAATCCCCAGAAGTGATAACTTTTAGATTGCTTTGGATAAGCTTCTAATACTTCTATTGTCAAGTTACCACCTGAGAAATACTGTTCCAGTTCTTCAACAGGGTAATGTTACACCTGTGTACCTGTAACTCTGAACAATATTGCACAGGTCATGTAACCTCAGTTGGAAGTGTCAGAGAATATCAAGGTTTATTTCATATTTCCTAAATCAACTTTGGTAAAAAATGATGTCTTGAATATATGTGAACCAGTTATCACTTGGAATGTTACTATTGTCCTACAAGCCATTATCTAATCTGGAAGGTTATGGTGAGGTAAAAATTTCAATAGAAAATCAGCAGGATGAGAGAAGTAATCCTATTTCCGAGAAAGAAGTTAAAACAACTTAGAACAAAAATGTCTGAATAGTCTGAAGCTCAAGATTCTCTACAAGTCAACTCTGGGTATTTCTTTGCCTGGTGTTAAGGTTCATCTGAGGATGTGTGTTTTCTATCCTTGCTAGTAGTAAAGAATAAAAGCAATTTCACAGCAGTATTAGAAGCAGATCATTAATTAAATAGAAATATAGATGGATTTCCGAAAGACTAATAGAAGGACAGGAACAAAGTAAGCCAGATAAAGCTGGTCTATTAAACATGTGATGCATAGGATATCACCTAAATGAAAATCTGTTTTGACTTCCTCTTGTCCCTTTATTTTTTTCAGCAGGGAAAGAAATCTTCCCCAGCACCAGATATAAATTTGGGCATGCCCTATAAGTATTCTGTTTTAGAAAATCAATAGTAACTTAGCCTCATAATTATAAACTCAATTTAGAATGCAGAATATCCATCAAAATACTAATTAGACATGAATTAATTAAAGAATATGTTTTCTTAAAACACTTCTCTCCTCCACCTCTACTCCTACAGTAAACCCTGAAGGAGGATACCTGCTTTTAGCTCCAATGATATAGTTGATCTGTACTTCTCATATTCAAGGTTTTCCACTCTAGCAGTGGTTTGGTCTACAAGGGGCTAGGAAAATTTGTACTTGGGTTTGTGTGGCTTCTCTGTTTCTGCTTCTGGAAAGTGTTTAACACTGACATTATGTTTCTTTCTCGTGAGCTGATATTTTAAACTTTTCAAATATTGCTCTGGTCAGTGTGGCTCAGCTGGTTGGAGTGTTGTCTGTACACCAAAGCCTTGTGGGTTTGATCTCCAGTTGGGGTACGTATGGGGCCAATCAGTGTTTCTCTATTTCTTGCTCCCTTCCTCTCTCTAAAATCAATAAACATATTACAATTTTTCAGATATTTTCACTTCTGATAATCTTTCTCATTCACTTCCTTTGAACTGAGAAGATACATCTCTATTCCAATAGGACCTTTATGACACATTCAATATTCTCAACAAACCTAGTGTTTATCTCCTATTTGTTTCTTTTAAGAATTTTTTTAAGAGAAGTACTAAGTTCACAACAAAGTTCATGGGAAGTTTCAGACAGTTCCCACATACTCCTGCACCCAAAATATGCATAGCCTCCCCCATTATCAGTGTTGCCCACCATAGTGTACTTCTGTTACAATTGATGGACCTACATTAATACATCATTATCCTCCTAGGTCCATAGTTCACATTAGGAATCACAGTTGGTGTTTTATATTCTATAAGTTTAGACAAATGTATAAAAGCATGTATTCATCGTTATAGTATCATAGAAAGTATTTTCACTGCCCCAGTATCCACCGTGTTCATCTATTCATCCCTCCCTGTTTCCCAATCCCTAACAACCACTGTTGTTTGGGATTTGGGCAATTCTAATAGGTATGTAATGGTATGGCATTGTTGTTCTAATTTGTGTTTCCCTGATGACATACCTCCTGATTTTTGTTGCTGGAGTTACTCTGTCTTTTAAAGTATTTATGAGACTGAATTCAAAATGACCTGATGGAATATTCATTTTCATATGTCCTACTCATTCCTTGTCCAACAAATTGAAGTTCAGGCTGCTCCCATTGCAGCCATCTCTGTTTTATTTTCACAGACTATTTAGATTTCTCAGGCACAATAGGTTGTATTTTTCAAAATGGCCACAACAAGATTTTCCTTCACACATGCTCTTCTTACAATGTGATGTTCATACTCCTCCCATTGAGATGTGGGCCTATATTGTCTGAAGAAGCCTGGACCACATGGAAGGGCCAAGTATTAGATGTTCTGATTCTAAGCTGAGGTGCCAGCCAACACCAACTGCCAGATCTGTGAGGGAAGGTACCTTGAGTCATTCACAGCCTTTTGTGCTGAGGCCTTAGATACGGTGAATCAGAAACTAACACTGTTCCCTGCTATACCCTGTCTGAATTCCTGTCCCATTGAGTCCATGGGTATAACAAAATGATTTTGTACACCACTAAGGTTTAGGCAGTAAAAACTGGAATAACAGGAGTGAATCATGCACCAGCCCTCTGTGTCTGTAGGCAGCCTTTCTGTCTTCCACATGCAATAATATATTTTGAGTTTGAAATGGTCTGATGGATCTCTCTCAACTTGTACCATTATTTTATTTTTGTAGGAAGACAGATCTTTTTACAGATGTTTCTTCATAAATCTTCCTTTCTAAACTTTAATCCAGGGACATAGAGTGAATTCATGTTAAATTTTATTGTAAATGCACATAATAATTTTTGCTGTGTCTTAGTGTCTGCTCACCATCAAAACATCAATTTTAACATTTGTTATACCCAGTATAAAGGCACCCATAGAAGTCTACGGAAGAGATGAGTGGTGTTCTTCCTACGGGAGTTCTAAACACAGGCTATATCATACCCCCAGAGTAACCAGCAACAGTGTATAATCCAGTACAAATAGAAGGGCCAACCACCAAGGAAATAGAAACTACATTTCTGGAGAGAGCAAGGACTCCTAAAACAGTTTTTATTTCCTTCAAGTAAAGAATTTATCATTCCGGAATGAGGATGGATTGGAGCTTAAATAGCCTAACTGACTCTTGATGTAGGCAGCCTTTTGGTCATTCTCAGCCACCTTTCCAATGCAGAATAGAGGCCTGATCAGCAAATAGAAGTATAATATAACAGTACCTACACATTAGCTAACTTTATTAATTGACCCAGTCCTTCATTTAAAAATATGAATGTAAAGCAAGAAAACAACTCTTTGTAGAAAACGAATCTGTACTTCTATATGCCCCCTCTAAAACTAATAGGTTGATTAAATAAATGAAAAAGCTGACTTTGGAGAATAGAGATATTTTAGAGTAGTGTAGTATAACAGTGATCCTTCTAATGAACTTTTCCTGTCTGCGCAGCATCTTCTTTTTTCCTTCTTTGAGACCTGCCCTCTCCTACTTTCAGTGTATATGGTTCCCATAGAGATTAATCTATCCCCTAGTATTAGGGCTAGAAATGTGAACAATGAGAATTCTGTATCCTTGCAGTAATGGTAATCTGTTTTAACAAAACTGTCCATATGACCAAACAGCCAATGAGTCTAATTTTCCTTTTCTGGTTAAGTCAGCTGAAAACAGATATTCTGCCATTCAAACCCAGAAGTTTGACTCACAGATCACTCAGCTATTAAAGAAAATAGTGCTGTATAAACAAACAAACAAAAAATGGAAGTATTATTGAAATGAAGTAATTATTATAACAAAACATTTTGAAAATTAAAATTATTAATATTTTAAATAATAAGAAATAGAGTCAAAAAGTTATGTAAAATTTGAGCAAATAAAAAAGGAATGGAAAATATGAAAGAAAAATTAATAGACATAAAAAACATAACAGGTGAAAAATTTATATAAAAGAATACCAAAGACAAAGTATAACAACTTTGTTTCAAAAGAAAGATCTGAGTTTATATCCCATGTGTTGGTTTTTTTTCATATATATATTTTTAAAGATTTTATTTTTATTTATTTTTAGAGAGAAGGGAAGGGAGGGAGAAAGAGAGGGAGAAACAGCAATGTATGATTGCCTCTCACACGGCCCTCACGGGGACCTGGCCCACAACCCAGGCATGTGCCCTAACTGGGAATCAAACCGGGACCGCTTGGTTCCCAGCCCGCTCTCAATCCACTGAGCTACACCAGCCAGGGCCCATGTGTTCTTTTTAAAGAAATAAATTGATAACGGACTGCAGAAAAGAAGTATTTTAGGTCAAATAAAAATATTGTGATTCTATTTAAATACTAAAATATGATTCAAATATTTTAAACAGTCTAGTTTAACAATTGGTTTTCTATCCCAGAAATAAATCAGTGCTGGGCAATCCTTTTTTTAAAAGATTTATTTATTTATTTTTAGAGAGAGCGGGAAGGGAGGGAGAAAGACAGGGAGAGAAACATCAATGTGTGGTTGCCTCTTGTGCAACTACTGGGGACCTGGCCCACAACCCAGGCATGTGCCCTGCCTGAGAATCAAACCAGAGAGCCTTTGGTTCACAGGATGGAGCTCAGTCCACTGAGCCACACCAGCCAGAGCCAGTGCTAGGTAATTCTTATTGATGACTTAAAGAAGTCAACTTTTACCAACAAAGAAAAAATAACCTAATAATTTTTTAGGTTAACAAATAAGCATTTAGTAAAACAAATAAGCATTTAGTAAAACAAAAAATTGTGTACTAAAATCATTTGGTAAAGTAATATATAGAATCATGCCCTAAAACTAATGGAGTCCTCGAGAAATTTTTATTTAATCTGATCCAGACCATTAAACTGTATTAATGCTTAAGTTTTATTTTATTTTCTATTAATGTAATCACTAATGTTTCAGCAAATAATATTTCTATAATGTTATAATTAAACAGTTTATAGGTGTAACTCATACACAAAATATAAAAGACTTAATGGTTACTAAACAAAATATATGTTTTAATTAAACTTTTGTGCTGTAAAACAATAATGATGATCACAATTTTGTAAAAAAATATTACATTATATTTGACAAGATTATGGTAAGGAGAGAGAGAAATGTAAAAGGATACATTCTGTTCATTTCAAAGCAAAGTATGGGGAGTCATGTAATCTGAAAATAAAGAAGAATGAAAGATCCATGGAGAATTAGTGTAGGTAACCTTAATTCTACATTTTCATCACAGAGAGTGAGAAGATTCTATTTAAAATTGGTAAAACAAAAAGCAAACATTTACTCTAGAACTGCAATACACAATGCAATAGCCATTAAGCCACATGTGGATAAATATAAATTTAAAATAGTTAAAATTAAATAAAATTAAAATGCATTTCCATGGTTACACTAGCCATATTACAAGTGCTCACATATAGCTAGGGGCTAGTGGCTACCCTATTGGGCAATGCTAAATAAAACATTTTTTTTCTCAACTTGGAGTAACAAAAATAAATGCCAAGAACTATAACAGAAGTACTCAACATGGGTTAATTCCAATAATTGGGTAGTTTAGGTTTGTATTTCTATATGGCTATGTTACTTTTAAAATGACAAAAAGGAATATAATACAAAAGTGATTAATCAACACAATTTAAAACTCCCACAAAATTTATAGTTTTAATTTTTAGTGCTTTTACATTTCACTTAAAACCTCATGAGAAAATAATGATGGATATAATTATTCAGAAAATATGTTATCAGCCAAGAAATAGGTTGAATACAAAGAGCACATGCAAATACTGAGCTATTTATTACACCATTATTTGTGTAATGCTGGGTAGTTTATTCTCCAAGTTTCATATTCTCAAATGTATATTGTTGGTATTGTTACTAGTAAATTATAGGCCATAATGTAATAGAATGGCCTGGTTCCAATTGCTTCTATTTTTATATATCATTAAAAAATTATTATTTTTTTTCTTTTGTTTTCTCTTTGTTTCTTTTTTTTTTAAATTACTTTATTGTTGTTCAATTACAGTTATTTGCATCCTCTCCCTCCCCTCCCCCCTCCCCCCACCTCTTACATTTTGTTTTTTGAAAGGCAAATACAGATAAAAATTAGATTATCAAATTAGTTGTGTATCTGAAAGGAGGGAGGTGTACAAAGAAAATATTTAAAGACAGTAGAAGAATGGATTTGCTTAAGTTATTTTGCATTTTTACCTAGAATTTACAATTCAGGGACTCATCCTCTTATTCCTGTCATAATAGCATAGTAAGACTATGTCTTTTAGAAAAGCATTGTTTTTTCTCCACCAGTTAATATTATATAATGTGTTTATTAAAGAAAACACATTTCACACTTTGGAATTTTCAAAATCATGAGACCTACAAAAGTCCTATTTGGCTTACAATATTTGCATCACATCTCTCACATAACAATGCATTTCTCAGTTATTTTTATATCATTTTATTTAATTCCCATCATAAGAGAATCCATCAATAGATGAGTGGATAAAAATGCTGTGGTACAATTACACAATGGAAAACTACTCAGCTATACAAAAGAAGGAAATCTTACCTTTTACAACAGCCTGGATGGAACTGGAGAGCATTATGCTAAGTGAATATGCCAGTCAGAGAAAGACAAACACCATGTGCTTTCACTCATATATTCAATCTAATGAACAAACTGAACTAATAAGCAAATAGTGGCAGACTCATGGATACAGAGCAGTCTGACAGCTGTGGGGGTGAGGGATTAGGAGGACTGGTGAGGAGATGGAGGAAAGGAACAAAAAAGAAAAAAAAGAAAACTCCATGGACTAAGACAACAGTGTGGTGATCCCTGGGAAGAGTGTGGGCATAGAAATGGTGGAGGAAGGTATCGGGGGGATAAATGGTGATGGAAGGAGATTTGACTTGTGGTGGTGAACACACAATACAATGTACAGATGATGTGTTGTGCAATTTGGCACCTGACACATGTATTATTTTGTTGACCAGTGTCACCCCAATAAATTCAATAAAATCTATATATAAATAAACCTTAAATTCTTTAAAATAAAACAAGGAGTAATTGTGACACAAATTTGAATGCATGATATAGCTTAAACCATTTCAGAGTATATATTTAGGAGGAGGAAAGGTTAAGACACCTAAAATGAAATATACTATAACAATAATTCTTATTTGAAGTTTGGAAGTCAAAGGTTGCAAAGGACATTTTAAAAAGCTTGGTAAGGAGATTGTGTAGGCAGATGGGAAGGTCCCTAGGCTCTGCACCAGGGACCACAGCTGTCTTGGGAGCTTTGGAGGAGAGCCAGGTCAGCAGTTTTAACTTTGCAGCTCCCTCCTCTCCAGGAGCAGGGAAGCCAGTCCAGCCTAGGAGAGACCTGCATGCTTAAAGTCGCCGGGCGGGGGGGGGGGGGGGGGGGG
>PVJI01002276.1:0-15574 GCA_004026765.1 Micronycteris hirsuta | reverse complement strand
CCTGCAACCACAGGAAATTCACTAAAAAAATGGCATGCAGCTGCTGTGCAAGGACCTCTCCCGCCCAGTAGCTGGGCCAGCAAAGGGGGAAGAGGAGGGGTGACAGTTGCTCCTAATCAGTGCACCCCACAGGGGCAAAACGTGGTGGATTAAAGGTGCTGGCGGGGCGCAGATGGACAGTGAGGGCCTGGCAGCACTCTGAAGGCCTGGGCTGGAGGTTGGGCACCTATGACTATTGCAGCCCAGATCTAGCCCCCATCCTTGCAAAACCACAGGAAAGGAAAAAAGGGAAACCCAGCCCCCCTCTGCCTGCAGCATCCAGGAAGACCAGCAGAACTCACTTGGTGGCTTTAAAGTCAGCAGGAGGCCTCCCCCCTGCACCCCAAGTGTGAGACAGTAAGACCTGGAGCCATGAAAGGACCAAAGAACCAAAGACAGATTCAGAGCGAGATCAAAAGGCTAACAACAACTGGGACACTGAGACAAATTTCACTTTGCTATCCTACAGACTTGCATTTTATTTATTTTTTGTTATTTTTATCTTTTATTTTTTATTTCTCTTCTTTATTTTTCCTTTTCTTCATTTTGTTTGTTTAATTGCGTTGTTTGGTTTTCTTTGTTCTCCCCTTCACATTGCATTTTAATTTTTTTAAAAGATTTTATTTATTTACTTTTATAGAGAGGGGAAGGGAAGGAGAAAGAGAGGAAGAGAAACATCAGTGTGTGGTTGCCTCTCACATGCCCCCTACTGGGGACCTGGTTCACAACCCAGGCATGGGTCCTGACTGGGAATCCAACCATCAACCTTTTGATTCACAGGCTTGCACTCAATCCACTGAGCCATACCAACCAGGGCAACATTTTAATTTTTCTTCTCTCACTTCACTCATATTCCAATAACACACTACTCTTAGTCTTTTACTTTCTATTCTTTTCATTCAGATCATACATTTTTGTCATATTATTGTTGTTCCTGTATTATTGTAAATAATTGTTGTTCCATATTATTGTAAATACTACACAGCACCCCTCCTTGGTCTTGGTCCATTTCAATTTCTTCCTGAGATGTATTACTCTTTTGGTTAACTTTATTCTCTCATATACTATGACTAGTTTCTATTCCATACTCTCACCATATCTCACCATCTAACCTCGCACAAGTGCTCTGCTTTCTGGATTCAGCTCACATTCTTTCTCCCCTCTAATAAAAGTCTTATATCTTTTTCAACTTTTATACAAGTAGCTAGTTGGGTGAAATATCACGGTTTTTGCTGTACTTCTCCAAAGGATCAATCTCGTATCTGTTCTCTAGTTGTTGGTACTTTAAATCCCATAGAATACTCTCCTCCTCTCTATTCCACTTCATCTTCACCCTGCCCCTGATCACATACAAGAGAAGGTGGGAGTTGTGAACACCAGTAAACCCGCTGGAGGAGAGAACTCACCAACTAAGGGACCACCAACAGGTAAAACCCAAGTACAACAAGAGAGCCCACAGAAACAGAAGAAAGGGCAACCCTAGAGCATCCAGACAAGGAGATCAAAGCGTCCCCCCAACTGAATCCCATAGAACTCATACCATAGAAGTTCACCCTGCAAAGACAACTAGCAAAACAGAGCATTGGGAATCACAGAAACAGACAAAAGGAGTCACCTAAAATGAGAGACAAAGAAAGAATCTGCAATCAAAAGGAATGGAAAGATCCCCAGTAAAAGAGCTAAATGAAATGGAGGTAACCAAACTATCAGATACAGAATTCAAAATAATGGTTATAAAGATGCTAAAGGAACATACAGACAACTACAAGGAAATGAATGAAAACTACAACAGTATGAAAAGGAAATAGAAACTATAAACAAAATCCAGGAAGAAATGAACAATAAAATCTCGAAAATAAAAAACATACTAGAAGGAATTACAAGGAGGCCGGATGAAGCAGAGAATGGAATTAGTGAGCTAGAGGACAAGATAGAAAGGAACACCCAGGTAGAGCAGCTGCATGAGAAAAGTCTCAAACAATATGAACATAGCTTAAGGGAACTGCAGGAAAACATGAAATGTGACAACATTCAAATCATAGGAATACTAGAAAGAGAAGAAAAAGAGCAAGGGATAGAAACTCTGTTTGAAAAAATGATGACAGAAAATTTCCCAAACTTGGGGAGGGGAAAAGCCACTCAAGTTTAGGAAGCACAGAGGGTCCCAATCAAGATGAACTCAAAGAGGCCCACTTCAAGACACATCATGATTAAAATGCCAAATTTTAAAGACAAAGAAAGAATCTTAAAAGCAGCAAGGGAGAAACCAGAAGTAACATAAAAGGGAACTCCAATAAGGCTAGCAGCTGATTTCTCAACAGACACACTGCAGGCCAGGAGACAATGGCAAAAAATATTCCAAGTAATGAAAAGCAAAGGCCTGCAACCAAGACTACTCAGTGAAGCTCTCAAATAAAATGGAGGGCAAAATAAGGATTTTCCCAGAGAAAATAAGGTTGAAAGAATGTACCTCCACCAAACCAGCACTGCAAGATGTGCTAAAGAGACTGCACTAAGAAGAGGAAGGAAAAGAATGAGAGAGAGAGGAATATAAGTACAAAGAGGGAAAAATGAATAAGTACCTATCAATAATAACCTTAAATGTTAATGGATTAAATGCTCCAACTAAAAGTCATGGGATATGTGAATGGATAAGAAAATATGATCCATCCACACATATGCTGTCTACAAGAGACCCACCTCAGAACAAAAGACATACACAAACTGAAAGGGAAGGTTTGGAAAAAAATATTACAAGCAAATCGACAGGAAAAAAAAGCTGATGTAACAATACTTATATCTGACAAAATAGACTTCAAAATAAAACCATAAAAGGAGACACTGAAGGACACTTCATAATATTCAAGGGAAGAATCCATCAAGGAGACATAAACAACATAAACATATACACATGCAACATAGAAGCACCCAAATATATAAGGAAAATCCAGGATGACTTCAAGAAGGATATAGAGAACAACACAAGTATAACAGGGGATTTTTAACATCCCACTATCAAAAATGGATAGATCTTCCAAACAAAATACCAACAAGAATATTGCAACATTGAACAATGCCCTAGATCAAATGGACTTAACAGATATATATAGAACCTTTCATCCCAAAGAAGCAAAGTACACATTCTTTTCAAATGCACATGAAACATTTTCAAAGATAGACTACATAAGAGGACACAAAACCAGCCTCAACAAATTCAAGAAGACTGAAATCGTACCAAGCATTTTCTCAGACCATAAGGGCCTGAAAAAAGATAACAATTTCAAGGAAAAAAACCCTCAAAAACACTCAAATTCATGGAGATTGAATTGCATGCTATTAAACAATGAATGGGTTAATAATGAGATCAAGGAAGAAATCAAAAAGTTTCTGGAAACAAATTAAAATGAACATAAAAAAGTCCAAAACTTATGGGACACAGCAAAGGCAGTCCTAAGAGGGAAGTTCATAGCAATACAGGCCTACCTAAAAAAGATAGTAAAATTTCAAATAAACAACCTAACCCTACAACTACAAGAACTAGAGGAAGAACAACAAACAAATCCCAGAGTGAGGAGAAGGAAAGACATAACCAAGATCAGAGTAGAATTAAACAACATAGAGACTAAAAGAACAACTCTGAGGATCAATATATCCAGGAGCTGGTTCTTTGAAAAGATAAACAAAATCAATAAGCCTTTAAGCAGACTCACTAAGAGAAAAAGAGAGAGGGCCCAAATAAACACAATCATAAATGAAAGAGGAGAGATTACAACTGATACACAGAGATACAAAAGATTCTAAGAAATTACTACGAACAACTCTATGCCAAGAAATTTGAAAACCTGGGTGAAATGTACAAATTTCTGGAAAAATATAGTCTTCCAAAACTGAATGAAGAAGAAGCAGAAAGCCCAAAGAGACCAATAACAGCTGATGAAATCGAAGCAGTAATCAAAATCTCCTGGCACATAAAAGCTCTGGTCCAGACAGTTTCACAGGAGAATTTTACAAAGCATTTAAGGTAGAGCTAACTGCTATCCTTCATAGACTATTCCAAAAAATCCAAAAAGTAGGAAACTCCCACACTCTTTTTACAAAGCCAGCATCATTCTAATCCCAAAACCAGATAAAGACACAACAAAGAAAGAAAACTACAGGCCAATATCGCTGATGAACATAGATGCTAAAATCCTCAACCAAATATTGACAAACCACATCCAGTAGTACATTAAAAAGATGATACAACATAATCAAGTGGGATTCATCCTAGGGTTGCAAGGATGGTACAATATTCACAAGTCAATAAATGTAATACATCACATAAACTAAAGGAAAGACAAAAATCACGTATTAATAGATGCGGAAAAAGTATTTGATAAGGTACAGCACCCATTTATGATAAAAACACTCAGCAAAGTGGGAGTAGAGGGAGCATTTCTCAACATGATAGAGGCCATAAACCAGAAACCTACAGCCAACATCATACTCAGCAGGCAAAAACCAAAACCTTTCACAGTAAGATCAGGAACAAGACAAGGATTTCTGCTTTCACCACTTATATTCAACATAGTATAGGAAGTCCTAGCCACAGTGATGAGACAAGAAGCAGAAATAAAAGGCATCCAAATGGGAAAGGAGGAAGCAAAACTGTCGCTGTTTGCAGATGATATGATACTGTACATAGAAAACCGTATAGAATCTACCAACAAACTACTTGACTTAATAAGCAAATTTGGCAAAACAACAGGATTCAAAGTCAATATTCAGAAATCAAAGGCATTTTTATACACCACTAATGAAATATCAGAATGAGAAAAAAAATCCCATTTGCTATAGCAACAAGAAAAATAAAGTACCTTGGAATAAATCTTACCAAGGAAGTGAAAGACCTATACTCAGAAAAGTACACAACACTGAAGAAAGAAATTAAGGAAGACACAAATAAATGGAAGCATACACTGTGTTCATGGATTGGAAGAATTAACATAATCAAAATGTTCTCATTAACCAAAGCAATTTATAGATTCAACTCAATCCCTATTAAAATACCAATGACATATTTCACAGATATAGAACAAACATTTCAAAAAATTATATGGAACCATAAATGACCCTGAATAACCACAGCAATTTTGAGAAGGAAGAACAAAGTAGGAGGGATCACAATACCTGGTATCAAACTATAGTACAAAGCCACAGTAATCAAAACAGTCTGGTACTGGCATAAGAACAGACACATAGACCAATGGAACAGAATACAAAGCCCAGAAATAAACACAAGTCTCTATGGTCTCAATTAATATGCGAAAAAGGAGGCAGAAGAATAAAATGGAGTAAAAGTAACCTCTTGAAGAAATGATGTTAGGAGATCTGGACAGCTACATGCAAAACAAAACTCCAACTTATACCATACACAAACTTACATCATACGTTACACCAACTTACACCATACACAAAAATAAATTCAAGGTGGGTAAAAGACTTACATATAAGTTATGATACCATAAAAGTCCTACAGAAGAACATAGGCAGGAAAATCTCAGATATTCCATGCAAAATATTTTCATTGATATGTCCCCTAAAGCAAGGGACAGAAAGGAAAGAATAAACAAATGGGAATACATCAAATTAAAAAGCTTCTGCATGGCTAAAGAAAACATCAGCAAAATGAAAAGAGAGCCAGCTGTATGGGAAAATATATTTGCCAATGATACCTAGGACAAGGGTTTGATCTCCAGAATTTATAAAGAACTCACATGATTCCACTCCAGGAAGACAAACAATCCAAGTAAAAATTGGGCAATGGACTTGAACAGACATTTCTGTAAGGAGGTAAAGGAAAGTCCATGCCTCTTACCATGGGAAATGTAGCCCTAATGTTTCACGTCTAAGAGAGAGCTCCAGTGGAACGTAGGACAGCAAGCAGGCCCCACATGTGTGACAATGGGTTTTCCTGTGGGGAATCAGGATAGTCTATTTCTTAGAATTAAAGCTTGCTCATGCTAAAACTTCTCTCTCCCTGGATCAAAAGAACTTACGCTAATGCATGCTTAGCTTCCTTAGACCCCTATAGCTGATCCTTTCGAGTTCCGCCTGAAACCTGTTGTCTTTCTCTTTGCGTATCTCTCCTCTTGATGTGCCTTCCTGGGCATCTACCACCTAATGTAAATCTACAATCTATGCATAGTTAATGAAGACAATTCTGATGTAATGTACCCAAGAAAGACAATAAAAGTCTATCAGGGAATAGCTCAAGGCCTCTCTCCATGGTGAGAGAGGGGTTGTGTGGTCCCGGAATTTCTAGTCCAGTGCACTCAGTGTGAATTTATTCATATGCCTGCCATAGTATACGAATTCTGCTGGCCAGAATTCGTGACAAGAAGGACATACAGAGGGCCCAGAGACATATGAAAGGGTGCTCAGCATCACTAGCTTTCAGGGAGATGCAAATTAAAACCACAGTGAGATACCACTTCACACTAGTGAGAATGGCCATCATAAGCAAATCAACAAACAACAAGTTCTGGAGAGGATATAGAGATAAGGGAACCCTAGTGCACTGTTGGTGGGAATGCGGACTGGTGAAGCCATTGTGGAAAACAGTATGGAATTTCCTCAAGAAACTAAAAATGGAACTTCCTTTAGACCCAGCAATTCCACTGCTGTGATTATAGCCTAAAAATCCTAAAACACCAATTCAAAAGAACCTGTGCACCCCAATGTTCATAGCAGCCTAACTTACAATAGCCAAGTGTTGGAAGCAACCTAGTGCCCATCAGTAAATTAGTGGCTCAAAAAAACTGGGATACATTTACACAATGGAATAGTACACAACAGAAAGAAAGAAGGAACTCCTACCATTCACAACAGCATGGACGGAACTGGAGAGCATTATGCTAAGTGAAATAAGCCAAGTAGTGAAAGACAAATACCATATGATCTCACCTATAAGTGGAATCAAAACAACAAAACAAAGAAGCAAGAAAGCAGAACACAACCAGAGACATTGAAATAAAGAACAAACTGCCAGTAACCAGAGAGGAGAGGGGAGAGGGATAACGGGGGGAAATAGGGGAAGGGCCATCTAGGAACAAATATAAAGGACACATAGACAAAACCAAAGGGGGTAGGTTTGAGGGTGGGTGGTGAGGATGGGTGGGGTTAGGGGACAGTGGTGGGGTGAAAATGGAGACAACTGTACTTAAACAACAATAAGTATCTTAAAAAGAAAAATATGTTCTAAATTTGTAGTAAAACGTATCAATTTACTCAAATGTCCTTTAGATTTGGGGCATGAATATGTTACCATTTTCATAATTGCAAGGGGGTAAAATATAGATACTTCATCCTTGAGTTTTTTCTTTTAAAAAATATTCTTAGTTGCATCTAGTATATTTGTGAAAAAGGCTTTATACTCGCACAGAGTTTTAGCATTTCATATAATACTCTTTTTTTCCTCTGGCTGAAAATCTGGGAAATTTTTCAATGAGGATTCCAGTACCTCGATTTTGGCACAGTCTTAAATACAATGAATGTAGATTACTTAGTCTTTTTAATTGATAAATATATGACAAACTCCGAACTGGCTTTGGGAACAAGAATTATTTCAATAAGAGTTTATGCTGAGCCACAACGAACATAATACTATAGATAGTGAATGTCTTGATAAATCTCATATGACATGACTCATTTATCTAAGGTTCAATTTAATTTTTCTAACTTTTATAAAAGTAACGCTACACTCTAACTCTTAAATTACCAACTTCATTATACCTTTGTATAGTTTAAAAACATAGAATAATAAATAATGCATTTTTAATTTAAATATTCACAATAATTTGAGCTGATTTTCTTGAAGAAGAATAGGGGCAGAATCTAGATATAATTTTAGATTGCAGAAAATGACTTTTTCTTCTGAAAATGTGTAGTGCAGAAGCTGGAAATATTGTTTTAAAATCTTCAATAGTTAAATGCATGGTTGAATAGGCATTCTTTTTATCTGCATATTCAGACACCTGAGCCATTTCTATTCACTAACAATATCCAAATTATCAGGAAGTCCTGTACTTTCTACTTTCAAAATGTATGGAAAAAATCCATCCACTTCTTTCTCTCTATCACCACTCTAAGAAAAACCACTATTATGTCACTCCAGAATTACCACCCCCAAGTCCTTTTTCTTCTCTCTGCTTATAATCCTGTCTGCATTACAAAGAACAGACAGAGCACTTTTTAAAATGTAAGAATCCTTGCCCTGCCCCTTAGTAGCATATAACCTATATGTTTTGTTTTCACCATTTGTTAAAATGGGGACAAAAGAGTACCTCCCTCATAGGGCTATGAATATTAAGTGACCTAGCTTGTATAATGAATTTAGAACCATTGTGAGGCACAAGATAAGCACTTAATACATATTAACTCTAAAAATGTAAGTTCTATGTCTGTTTTGCTCATCACTTTAATCTCCTTCCACATGCAATGTAAAACATAATAGCTGAATAAATATGAATTAGTAGCATTAGAAGGCAGGTGCTATCCAAGAGAAAGATTTTAGGAAAAAAGTGAAAAAGTATCCTGCAAGAGTCACAAATGAGTAAGTGGTGGGCCATGAGAAAAAGCATGAGGTTATTTGGAAACTGAGTAACAGTTGGGAAGTAGGTTCACTAAGAATATTCCATGACTTGACCTGGCTGGGTAGTTCAGTTGGTCAGTGTGTTGTCCTAATGCACCAAAGTTGTGGGTTCAGTCCTGGGTCAGGGCGCATACAAGAAGCAACCAATGAATGCATATACTCGTGTAAGTGGAACATGGACAAACAGTGCAGTTATTATGTGGAGGGGGGAGGAAGTAGGATAACTGGTAATGGAAAAAATACAGTAAAAATGAACTATTAAAATTTTAAAAAATAAGTAGAACAACAAATTGATGTTTCTCTTTCTCCTTTCCCTTCTCTTTCTAAAATCAATCAATAAAAAAAGACTCATAGGTAGAGAACAGGATGACAGCTAATGGGTAAGGTTATGGGGTGGTGGCATTGAGCAAGAAGGAGAAAGGACTTAGGGACATGGGCAACAGTGTGGTGATTGCAGTGGGGAGGAGGATATAAGGGGACTAAATGGTAATGGAAAAATACAATAAAATTTTTAAAAAATTGAAAAATTTCCATTATTCGAGCTTAATTTTATGGAAATAGTTAAATTTTTCCTGGAACCACAGATAGATGCAACTATATATGTGCATACTTGTATATATTGGGGTTAACTTTCAGGGATTACAAGAGAGGCAGCATAGAAATTAATGGCCCATCTTTGGGGTCTAGACTGCCTGGGTTCTGGTCCCTGTTTCATCACTTGCTGGCTGGGTTACTGTGGGCAAGTTCTGTGCTTTAGCTTTCTAATCTATAAAATCAGAAAAATAATCACAACTACGTCAGAGTGTTGAGGATTAATTGAATTCCTATTTGTAATTAATATTTTTAATTATTATTGGAAATTAATATTTGTACCAGGAAGAGTGTCTGGCACATAGTAAATGCTATATAACTGTTTGTTAGGCAATATAAAAGTTAATACTTTTTACTTTATAATATTTCAAGATTTGTTTAAGAGATGACATTTTTATTGGATTTTCATTTTTCTTTCTTTTTTCTACTTTGGTGTTTATAGCAAAGCTATAGAAGGATACCACAAAGTGACAAACTTTAGAATTAAATAAATGAAACAATGGCGAACAGATTCTCCAGTTTTCCTGTGAACACAGATATTTTTTAAAAATCTACTATCATTCCTAACAGCAATTTTAAAAAGTAGAAAAGGAAAACAAAACAAAACAAGCAACTAAAACAAACACTAGCATCTAAACGGACGAAACTCCTGCTCCTATAACCAATCTCTGGATAAGAATATTAGTTATGGAATCTTCACCACTGCTGATTGAGTCCCTCAGGTCACTAATTTTGTGGAACCTGGCGGAGTGTAACAGGCACAGTGGGCATAGCAGAGTTGATGGCAGCTCCCAAATCAGTTTTTAAAATTGTAGCATCAAAGATTAGGCACATTAGGCAAGTAATGCTATTTATTCAGAACTGAAATAATTTTTAATATTATGAGTTTCTATCAGTGACTACATTTAATGTCTTCTAACCAACTCAATGTAATATACAAAAAGCACATCATATCAGACTAGCTTGGGAGACAGTGTAAACACATGTAGTAGCAGGGTTATTGTTCAAAGTGTGTTTCATTTTTGCTCATGATAAACATCACTGTGTGTTACAGAATTTCTATAGTAAGTGTATCTGTTTATGTAGAAGGTTGTGCTGCGTGCATTGGATGTTTATGTGATTTTCAAATCCCTTTCTTATATTCCCCAATTATCAATGTGGATGCATTGAAAATAAGACTATATATACATATATAAAATATAGTACTATCCACTGTGATAGCCACTGCCACATATAGCTACTTAATTTTAAACTTATTAAAATTAACGGAAGCTAAAAGTTCAGTTCCTTGTTCACACTAGACACACTCAAATACACAAAAGCTACATGTGAATGTGACTAGTGGCTACAGTGTTGAACACAACAGATAGAGAACATCCAAAAAGGTGCAGTAAGTTCTATTAGGCATTAGTTTTATTACCATTAATATATAGAATTTGTTTAGGATAAATCACATATAACTTTAATATTTTATTTGAAAGTTGTACATATTCTCAATGAGCAAGAAATTTTAATTTTTTCCATTGAATAAAAATATTCAAAAACAAGCATGAAACTTGTATATATAAAAACTTTACATTTCTTATATATTTCAATCCTTGATGCAAAATAAGTCAGGAGGAAATAAATCAGGAATAGTAGCTGATGATATTAATATTAATCTAAGTCAACATAATATTTGTTTTTATTTTCTCTAATTTAAGAGATTTCATTCTTACCTATAAAAATATCAGATATTCCAAATGATAGAATTCCAGTCGAATTCTATCAATAGAATTCTACAATAGAATTCCAAATGATATAAATGTAAGTATATTTCTAATAACGAGGACCATAAATGGAATTTATCACTGAAATACTAGAGGAATCTTACATGGG
The DNA here is from genome assembly GCA_004026765.1 of Micronycteris hirsuta. NCBI lineage: Eukaryota > Metazoa > Chordata > Mammalia > Chiroptera > Phyllostomidae > Micronycteris > Micronycteris hirsuta. The sequence goes on along the minus strand of PVJI01002276.1, from coordinate 4,434 downwards.
ATCTATAGTGGGATTTAGTTCCCTGAGTAGTAAAAGACTATTTTTACAGCAACTAAAAATAGGCTCAACATATGTGTAAATATATGTCATTCACATATAAAAATTATGAATTAAGCCCTGGCTGGTGTAGCTCAGTGGATTGAGCACGGGCTGGGAACCAGAGAGTCCTGGTTCGATTCCCCGTCAGGACACATGCCTGGGTTGCGGGCTGGGTCCCCAGCGAGGGCCATGTGAGAGGCAACCATACATTGCTGCTTCTCTCCCTCTCTGTTTCCCTCCCTTCCCCTCTCTCTAAAATAAATAAATAAAATCTTTAAAAAAAATTATGAATTAAGTATTTATTTGGATCTTTAATTAACATAAAAAGGACTACTAGATATTATTTTTACAGTTTATGTATTAAATAATCATTTATGAAAATGTAACAAAGATGGTAAATTTTACAAAAAATATAAATATATTTATAAATATACACAATGATTGTAGTGTACAGTTTATAAATATAATTTTACATATTTAAATAATATATTTTATTGTAATAATTATTTAAATAATTCATTTTATTAAAATAATTATATTTTATGTAACTAAAATATAATTTATATTATAATTATTTAAATATACACAAATTTGTAAATATAAGTATTTATATGCACAATTATATCAATATAATTATTTATTGAATTAATTATTTCTAAGTAATTATTCATAAATAAATTATTACTTAGCACATATATTTGTAGAGATGTAAAAGAAACATTCGCTGCTTTTTAAAGACATTTCAAAGTCCTTGGGAAGATTGGATATGTGAATCAGTCAAGAATAGGAAGAATGATATGCTAATTGTTAAATGATTGGTATAACTGAGTTATATAGAATTTTAAATCATCTAATAATTATAAAATGATATTCAGAAATGTTTATGTTCCATGAAAAAATTTTAATATCCATAGTTACAAACACACTCTGATTAAATGATATAGAGCTCCTGACATAAGAGGTAAAAATGACGCATATTATGTTTTTATTGGGTTGGTATAGGTCACTTAGAAATATAATGAGTGCCACTCAAGGTTGTTCATTTTTAGCAAGTTTAATATACACAAAAATATAGAACTTAAAAAATGCAAACATAGCTCTTGATTTCAAACAAAATTGAAATTTTAAAATACATTTTTATAAAAACTTCACCCATAAAATCCAACTTAATAGATGCATTAAGGAATCACTTTTATTCCTCTAACACTTTATCTCTAATTTGATTGAAGTAAAAAAAAATTTGCATTATTTGTATCCAAATAATTAAAATATTTAGTTGACAATGGTTATTAATATGGATATTATTAAAACATTTACATTTAAGTATTTGAAATACTCAAGTTTTTATATTGAAAACCCCATCTTTACCATTTCCTGAAGCAGGCATAAGGTGTCTGTATGCACTTATAATATTCAACAAAACAAAATACTAAGTCTATTTTGACAGACTAATTTGCTACTTGAATAGAAATTAATAGCAGTAGTCCTGTTATAGTGTTATTTTATTCATGATTGAAATAACCATGCATAGTTTAGTATATAAAGAGCTTTTTTAAGGTAGCTTTGCCTCTATCATTTGTTTACTGTTTGAATTTTAGAGTATGCACTTCAGGGATATTTATTATGATTGAATGAAAAACCTGTTTTGACGGAGCTGGTTATTCTGGAGCATGAAGAATAAACTAAATAATATGTCCCTAGTAAAATTTAAATAAATTTAAATACATCATTTAAAAATCCTCTATATAATTTAGGTAAAAATACTTTTTGTAGATAACTGATGCCACAGGACATTAAGTGAGTTTCATTTTAAAAAATCCAAGTTCGTTTAATCTAGTTGTATTATTTGGCTATGAGCATAACATTAATATTGTATTTGATGTTAGTAAAAGTCCATGCACTAGTATTCAGAGGACAAATCAATCCAAACTAAGAGTAAGTTTAACTTAAGCAAAAGTAGTAACTATCGACATCCACATCTAAGAGGGAAAGGGCATGATTCCTTTCTTCTTATATAACCATAATGATTTGGAACTTTATTAGGGGATATTATAGAATTATTTGTAATGGAATAATTCATATATCTATGCCCTTTAATATAATATGAACTTCTGATCATTAGGAACTAAATATAATAATCTTTGTACCTTGTCCATAATGCTCAGCACAAATGCACATGGAAGTCTCACTTGGTAAATGGTCACTGAATTAGAAAAGGACTAGAAAGAATGTTTTCATTTGATTACAAACACACACATTCATACATATTATTTATATAAATGATATGTATATAATATATGCATATATTTCTCTTTTACCATAAAATAGCATACAACACAAGAGAAAAGGCAGTATCACAGCAGAACAAATCATAGTTTGTTTAATGTAGTTTTAAGTTAATTTTTTTTCTGTGAGGTTTTTAAGATATGATGTGCTAACAATACAGTAAAATACACAGCACTGTTTTTAATTTCTTTCACAAAAATATTAACATCCTAATATCAAATAAAAAATTCTAAAGTGTGTGCTTTTCCCAATTATATATTTTCTTAAAGCAAAGGGCCTCAAATTAACTATATTTATCTTTGTGGCTTTTTTAAAGTTTAGCTGTCCACATGCTAAAACATACAATTTAATATTTTAATTTATATTTTAAAGTTAATGACATGGCAACAATAATATTGTTTGTAGCATATCTCTAATTTTTATATTAACAAAAGACTTACACAATTGTATTGAAACTATTAAACTAATATTTTAAGACTGATGCTTTGACACACTTGAGGATTAACATTATTTTTATTTATGTTGCTTCTGCCTTGACTTTAGACAATGAAAATTACAGATATAAATGCAATAACTTACTCTTCTATCATAATAAAATACTTAATACTTTCTCAAGCCTTTAAACATGATGAGTATTAAACATTATAATCCTTTTTTCCTCAAGGGAATTAATTGCACATTAAGTCTTTCCTCCTTTATCATATTAAAAAGCAAATAGTATTTGTGAATACCATTATTTCTACTATAAGTGAAAGCTTAGACTAATTTTTAGTGCCATATATTCTATTTAACAAAAATGTAATTATTTTTACAAGAATCCAGGCCAATGATCTGAAAGAATACAAAAGAACTGTGAACAATATAGTATTGAAAAATGAGACATGAATGCTTTTCTGAATATGGGTATGATTTAAACAGACAAGTGCAGATAAATCCACATGAATATTGCATCTGGTTCATTGAGTGGCTTATAATTTTGAAACTGTCACATGTCAGCAAATATATCAACACTGGTAGAAAGTCAAAAAGGAAGTACATTTCTGTTAAATTTCTTTTAGCTAACATAAGATAACCATGACAATATTTAAAGTAAAAAGTTAGGCCCTGGCTGGTGTAGCTCAGGGGATTGACCACTGGCTGCAAACCAAAGGGTCACTGGTTTGATCCCCAGTCAGGGCACATGCCTGGGTTGCAGGCCAGGTCCCCAGTGGGGGCCAGGAGAGAGGCAACCACACATTGATGTTTCTCTCCCTCTCTTTCTCCCTGCCTTCTGTGGCAGTGATTTCCACACGCGTGTAAACACGCAGTCCTGAGAATTTACACGTTTTGAGCACAGCTCCGTGTGAGCAAGTGTGAATCATGTCTGTGGAATGGGAATTCTCTAATAGGAATTTGGCAAAGATGTATCTTAAAAAATTCTGGCTTGCTGTGCCCTGCATATTACTTTAACCTGGTCCTGCCTGCCACCGGATCTGAATTTACGTCCAATGCCTTGCTATGAGTAATCCTACCTGTTCTGCTTAATTCCATGAATAATCAATCCTATGTAAATGTATGCTAATGCCCCTGATAAAAACCCTGGCTGGGCAAGCCACTGGGCTTTTTCCTGAGATGGGAGGAATCAGCCACGTGGCCCCGGTCTCTCTTTCCCCGCGTGTCTCGGTATGAGGTTCATACACGCATTGGGTCACGGTCACCCACGGGTATCGGCAGGTCCGATCTACCCCGTGTCAGCCTTCCCCTCTGTCTAAAAATAATTAAAGAAAATCTTTTCGAAAAAAGACATACGGAAGGCCCAAAATCATAAGAAAAGATGCTCAATATCATTAGCCATCAGAGGGATGCAAATTAAAACCACAATGAGATACCACCTCACGCCAGTCAGAATGGCCATCATCAACAAAGCAATGGATAAATGTTGGAGGGGATGTGGAGAAAAGGGAACCCTACTGCACTGTTGGTGGGAATGCAGACTGGTGCAGCCACTGTGGAAAACAGTATGGAACTTCCTCAGAAAAATGAAAATGGATCTGCCTTTTGACCCAGCAATTCCACTACTGGGATTATACCCTAAGAATCCTGAAAAACCAATTCAAAAGAACCTTTGCA